>JACJUY010003897.1:14922-29871 GCA_014220935.1 Platorchestia sp. MABIK | reverse complement strand
AATTGAGTTCAAGACAACTTATCGGTCAGCAGCATTATGAAAATTCCCTCCCTTTACCACCGGTGGCTCACACGGCGGTTAACGTGTTAAATTCTGTTTGAAGTGTGTATCGATCTGATCGTCTGTACTTGAAAAAAGTTTCGCGTGTATCTAAGGGTACCCGAACACGAGCAACTTTTTATTGTCAGTTGCCACAACTAAAAAATTGTCTAAAATAGAAAGCATGCATTTCTATGGCTGCCCGCACACGGGCAATTTTTCGTGAGGCGACAAAAAAAGTTGTGAGGTGGTTGCGACCGGATCAATTTCTCTGACAACACAATAGTTGTCGGCAACTGTTGCAAGCGATTGAGAACGTTATTTCTGATGGGAGCTCGCACACGGACAACTTTTAGTTGCCGCCACCCAGCGCCCAGCCGGTCGCAGGTTGCCAGATTGGCTTTGTTAACTCCAGATTTTTGCAAATGTCACATGTTTTGGGGCAGTATGGTGCATAAATAAACTGTTAGGCGTTCAAGCTATTCTAAAATGGCTCGGCGAAACAACCTATTTCACATCTGAATAATAAATTCATTTTTTCAAAGAAAAAAGTCTGTGCTCGGTATTTTAATGATGATTAATATACGCAATACTGGGTTAGCATATTCTCTTTTTTTATCTGACGATCCTGCCGTGGTTTTTCAGTATCTTCCAGACTAGAGTGGCTTGACACTGCCACATCTGCAATTTCCATGGGGACACTAAAGTGACTAAATGATACTTGCTGCCATCCAGTGGCTCGTGTGCAGGTGTGCCTAACTGACAACTTTTAGTTGTGACAATTTTTTTGTTGTGACAATATTTTGTTGTGACAACTGACAATAAAAAGTCACTCGTGTGCGGGGACCCTTAATCTCTCGCCTTCGAGCTAGGTTGACAGAAATCAAATAGTTTGTACGAATAGAAGAGGTCATCAATTCTCGCTCCCCTTTGCCTTTTTAGCCATAGTGCGTAATGCTTCAATGGGATATCATTATCTCAGTACTGTAATTTTATTAAATTCTGAGAAATAATCTTCAGCAAATTTGCCTCTGCATCTTCGCATCAGCCGCTCCGGGAATGTTTCAAGCCATGACATGTTATGTCGTACAACATAACTGCAGTAGTGAGCTCTAGCAGAAGAACTTCAACTGATACGCCGGCCTAGAGAAAGTTACATTACGATGAGACACAATAGAAAATGAAATTCCCAAGGCTAGTAATAGTAAAAGGAAAAGAAACAAAGAATTGCGTGAATTCAAACCTCTAGTAAAGTTAGAATTACGTGCAATGTGAGCGACATTTTTAGAGAAGATCCTGAAAATTCATTCTGATTCTGCATTGTTGCCCACGGAGCCCAACGACAGTCATGCTCTGGCAGCTCAACAGTTGCCTCACTAAACAGTGAGAGCGCAATTTTCAGAATAGCAATCCGGCGCGTTGCAAGACTGGCGTGAGACCTAACATTTAGGCAACATTGAGGCTCACGATAAATTCCACGACTGAGGCCAGAGGCACACACCAGGCCTGGCCGGCCTACGCGCGCGTGTGTGGAAAGGATCACCGAGACGTGACTTCGTGTCTGTAGGAGCTGGTGTCCTCTGCTGGGCGGCTTGTTGCGTCCTTCTGTTCCTCCGTCCCTTGCTGGGCGGTTTGTTGCGTCCTTCTGTTCCTCCGTCCCTTGCTGGGTGGTTTGTTGCGTCCTTCTGTTCCCCTATCCCTTCTTCTGGGTGGCTTGTTGCGTCCTTCAGTTCCTCTGTCCCTTCTGCTGGGTGGCTTGTTGCGTCCTTCTGTTCCTCTGTCCCTTCTGCTGGGTGGCTTGTTCCATCCTGCCCCCTCAGAGGGATACAACCATTGTATCTGTGGGAATTGGCGCTCCCAGGGGGGTTATGTGAGGTCCCGAGCTAAAAGTTAGGTAGGCCTTCTTTTTGTTGAAATAGAATCGGTTTTTTGTTTTGTTACGGACCATCGTTTTTTCAGTTCATTGTTGTGCCGTTTTTCAGCACCTACTACTTTCTTCTTCAACTTTCATCTTGTTTCATGAACTTTCTTAGCTTACTATTTTTATGCACCTTGTGCGTAAATTTCGCATTCCCTTAACTCCATACTAATTGGTGCATTCATCTTTTCTCTTTTTGAATTTCTTTGCTGTGGTAAAGGGAGGCTCAAACTTTCTTATAATAAATCTATCAATCTTGTTCCAAACTTCCGTTCCTCTGTCCCTTTGATGGGCCACTTGTTCCGTCCTTCTCTCCCTCTGTCCCTTCTGCTGGGCGGCTTGTTCCGTCCTTCTGTTCCGCTCTCCCTCAGTTCTTTCTGCTGCTTTTGTGTGTCTCATTCACTTGTAATGCTCATACTCTTGTACCGTTCATTTTCTTTATTCTTCTTGCATTCGTTCCCCAGCCGAACGGACTTTTCTCTTCCCCAATATCTTGGCAATACTCGCTCCTCTCCCTTTTTGGGAGCACGTCTCCTTCAGTCTCAAACTCCGTGATAACTTTTTTTGCTTGCTCACTTTTTTCCCTTATACACTCTATTGTCAATTTTTCAGAGTTATTTTAACCTGTTTTCTCTGTGTTAATAAATACTTCATAATTATTCTTGTTTCAATTTATTTATACTCTTGCTTCCCACATCGCACTCATCCATGTAACTCAAACAGAAAATAAATTATTTTCTAACCCAATCTTCTGCAATTATTTCAATTTGCGTTGAAATTCCCGCATTTTAGGTCGATTGCCTCCTTGTTATTTTCTTTCATTTAATGGCGCTGAGTGATTCGGAGAATTCGACGCATGCGAGTTTTAGCGCTGAAAAACACTTCGCTTTTATTTTCATTTCAGGAGTGCACTCTGTCTGGCACATTTTTGGGGGATCTCTTTGTTTTAGACTCAATGCTTCTTGTCTTCACCGTGGTTATTTGATAAAATAATTCTCACGCTGGAGTATACTTCATTGAATTTTCTTAAAATTATCCGGTTTGATGTTAAATCAGCAGCTGTAACCAAGTTAATTATTGTGCGAAACATGGTTCGTTTATTGTCAATTCTAAAAGCTGTAGAGTATATTTATGCCAGGTTATTGTTTAATTTCTTACATGAGTATTTCTCTCGTAGGTATTTTGTGCAAAAATATATCCATGGCCACTAGAGTAAAGTGCTACGACTCGCCCTGCCGGTTTCATTTTTTGTCTGCGCTCTGATGACTAGAACCGAGGCGCAACCGCTGCAGAATTATGCAAGGAAGGAGGCCGGGGACGATTGGAAGCCATAGCAGGATCGACGCAGCAGTTTGAAGCACCCTCTGCACGTAGCTGGTGTAATAATGGTCCGAGTCGCGAGTTCAATAGAGAGGCTATGTTACCAATTACACCATCGTTAGTGTAATAAAGGAAAGAGGGCGAATGCCGGGCGGTCTCGAGTTACCTCAGTTTGTGGCCTTTATAGCCAACATTCACCCAATTTGCTGCAGGCTAAGCCATTAGTCCCAAGGTTTTATTGACTTCCGCTGCACTAAAATCTTTCTTTTGTTGGGCTACAGATTCTTTCGAATGTGATGCTCGATGGAAAACAAATTTTCTCCCCGGTCGCTGAAAAACAGGATCTCGGGCAAGGTAATACCGTTGCCGCGCAGGCGCGATACTAACGCGGTAATACTGGAAATGTAAAAAGCGCTTTTTGGCGTGCAGGATCTGGAGAGCTGAAGCAGACCTGCTTTTCGCAGCCAAGAACAGGCGAGGCGTGGGAGATGAAATGAAAGTGCAGTTGAGCCTCCAACTCTCCCTTGGATGAAAATGTTCGAAAAGAATTTCAGGTGTCCTTTGGTTGGGTTAGAATGTTCAATAAACAACCTCAGTTAATCCTTGGATGAGAATGTTCAAGAAATATCCTCAGTTCTCCTTTGCATTAGGATGTTGTTCAAAGAAATAATTTAGCTGTCACTTGCATGGATGAGGATGTTTACGAAACAGCTTCAGATAATTCATATATGAGTACGTACAAGAAACGAACTGAGAGCTTGAAATTTAGAAAAAGAGTTAAGCGTGCTGTAAGCCTGTTGAAGTTAGTCTTACAGAAAGTGGTTCAATTAGTCTGTATCTGAAGCTATCAAATTTTGTTGCATCGGATGCGCCAAATCTGACCTTACGGTTCAGACGTTAGAAAGATATTGCAATTCGTGCAATCGAGTTTCCAGTATTTTCTAACCGACAACAATGCCAACTTTTCTTAACGATCATGACTAGTCCGACCAGACGTTTAAGCTTTGTGCTCAGTTTGTCAACAAGGATAACTCAGGATTCAATACTGAGTGATCAAACATGAGTGACAATTTTGAAAAATACAAAATCTGGTGAACTCAACAAAAAAACTAACACTACCAAGGTCTTTCCAGCTTTTCCAAACCAAAAGGCATTTCAACGAGTCATGGGAAGACACATTGAAATGCTTGGCTTAGAACCTTACGAGTATTTTTCGGGTAAAATTTTGTTCTTTTCTCTGCTACAGTGTACTTGACTTCTCCATACTTCAGAATGATGAACTTGGATTCTTCGGCAGAGAAGGGAGAATCTTTCCTGAAGCTGAACTTCTGGAGTGTATGAGCAGCCATTTTCGAAATCAAGTGATTTTAAATGATACAAAGATAGCAGCATGTTCCAAGCATCCGGTATCATATATACGGAGTAATAAAACTTCCCCATGTGGAGAGGTGGAAAAACGTTGGTGACGTTAGTTTTTTAGTTTAGTTCATCAAATTTGGTACTATTCAAAATTGTGACTCATGTTCGATCACCCTGTAGCATGTTTCATGCAATCGTAATAGCAAATTTTTCACTGCATTCATTTATACTGACTTCAATTTTTACTCTTGATTGGATATAAAGGCCAGATTTTGCGTTATATCTGCGTACCGGCGAACCCAGCCTTGGTCTTGGTCTCTTTGAGTTGGTAATGAAGAGGACTCGAATGTGATCCGGAGCCAGGCCGTCATAGAGATAATTATGCGCGTAATCTCAGCGATATCCTCGTTAACAATCGGAGGTGCTCCAACTTCCAGCTACATCTGCGCTAATGAGATTCTTCAGCTCTGATCAGTGGAAGCGTCCCGCGTACGAATTCATTAGCTGACTTTGCAGATGAATTGTCCATTGTTGCCTTGAGTATTGACTGCATTGGCTTGAGTGAAACATCTCAGCTTCATTTGCGGGGAAACTTTTGATTCTTTCATATCATTGATTGGAAAGGGTAGTACAGCAATCAAGTCACGTTTAACTATGCCGACCGCAGTGAGGTAAGAAAGGTTAAACATTTCTCTAACCTCACAGCCTGAAATTTCGTTCGTAAATTCTAGGCTGTTCTTATTAAGTAAGGTTTGCAAAGAAATTACTTGACTACTTCGTCCAACTTTTCTTAAAGGGCACAAGTTTCATTAGTTGCGTGCATTCCAAGAGTACTAACTGCTTTTTTCCTGCACAACTCTACACAGAGGTCAGTGTTCGTATCATCTTGAGTGCATTACCAATAACTTTTGAAAATCAAAAGGATTAATTTTTGGTCGCAAGCGATTCCACATAACTTTAAGGAAAAGAACATTAGGCAAATTGCAAAAACGTTACATAAATGGTCATTTAAAGAACTAGACTTCTTTGTTTGTCAGCAGCAAACGATTCCTGTTTGGATGTGAGAGCTTAAGGATCAAATTCTTTGATATAATTAGCCTGAACAATACGATGCCACAGGGAAAAGACTGATACAATATATCTCAAAATATTTAATCTGACTATTTCAAGTTTTGGTTCATACTCACAGAATTCTACGAAAAATAAAAATGAAACTGTAAAATTCCCGTTAAAGTGAGCTAAATTTTTGGAGCAAACAATATTTGTTAAATTTGAATCGTTTCGTAACCCTCGCGCCAGACATTTGAAGGACTTGTTATAGAAATAAATACTAAAAACAATTTGTAACCCGTGTGAATTGAGGATCAAACTGAAATTGAAAACAGGGGAATTGGAATGCAATGAAAATGATCTCCTAAGTTCTGGACATCCAAGCATTGGGAATATTAGATTAGAATGACGCGCGAGTCGGAGACCTCAAATAATTGTCTAAATAACGTCCTAAATTTCCTTGATGTCGGTGTGCATCGGTCTGAAAGCAAAAATCAGTTTTCAGTTAGAGCAAAACATGCTTGCACTAGTCTTCGTTTTTGATATTTTGATCTTTTGCTCAAACGATTTCAAACAAATAAGTACACTCATAACTACGTATATCTCGAACTTGCAGATCATGTGTGATATTCTGAAGATATTTCTTAATAAATTCAAGCCCCAAGAACTAAATATTTACAATTGCGTAATCTCAATACAATGTTATAGTCAATTGATAAATCACCATCTTTGGTTTTGTAGTGTCGTACTATCGGCACTACTTGAGTTATTGTAGCAGAAGCTTTAACTTCACTTCAGTTCCCTAAGCCGCTAACTCGGGTGAAGGATAAGTATACGCACAGCAACGCTCCCAATAATGTACTAATTCCATCGGTGACAGATCTTCCTTATAACTAGTCGTGCCCGGAAGTCAAACAAAGACTTTCCGGGGCTCGTAAACTTCGCAAAGGCAAGACACCATAAAGGACCTGCGTCAGTCAGAGTTCCGGCCGTTTATGGCTCTTCCGGCTCCAAGACATGCGAAACCCAAGTGCAACAAAGACATCCGGCGGCGCCTGCCTTGCAAGGCTCACTGCGAGATATAACAGGTTTGAGTAACTTCTTCAAGTTATAATCAAAATACATCTCAAGTTCACTTCGTTCATCCATACTGTTGTCATCAGACTAAAAAATATAAACTGTATTTCGATAATCCCAAAAATTACTTTAAGAGTTATATTCTTTCATAAGCCAGCTAATTATTCATCGCTTAATTTTGAAAAGCATGCGATCATTTCCTGTCTAAAACATTAATTTATAATACGCCGGTTTAACCTTTCGGGCACCATCCATGAGGGTCGCAGAGCATGCTGACAGAGTCCCTCAGGGGATACAACTATTGTATCTATGGGAATTGGCACTCCCTGGGGGAAAAATGTGAGGGCCAGAGCCAAAGGCTAGGTAGGCTTTCTTTTTGTTAAAATAACATAGGTTTTTGTTTTGTTACGGACCAAATTTTTTCGGTTCACTGCTGTCCTGTTTTTCAACACCTACTACTTTCTTCTTCAACTTTGATCTTGTTTCATGAACTTCTTTCTCATCTTACTTTTTCTATGCCCTTTCTGCATAGAATCCACGTTCCCTAAACTCCACTCTAAATGGTGCCTTCTTCCTTCCTCTCTTTGGATCGCCTTTGTAGCGGATAGGGAGGCTTAAACTAACTAATAATCTAATCTATGCTGACGGAGTCATCGGATTTCTAGAATGTTCGCCTGTCCAACTCTAGCATAAGAAAATTCGGCCCTACTTCATGTAATTAAAGCAGCATTGAAAAACATTATATGTTGGAATAAAGTTTGACTTGAAATATTAGACTTATATCCACTGAATTATATATTCTATTCTAAATGTTCCGAATGTTCTTATATTGAGTTTTTTTCAAACACTGTACGAAGCTCAATTCAATAACAAAATGTTAAATGTGTCCTTTCACTGCATCACCGCTAGCTCCTTTCTTCAAGAGCTGTAAATTGCATTCGTGAGCTGCATCAAAATGTTTTCAATATTCTACGATACAAATCATCCAGATACCTTACCCAAAGTGTTTCATCTTGTTTCAAATCGATATTTTTCTTGTTCTCAAATTTTGCAATACCTTGATACTTTGGTGCAAATTTCTTTTCATTTTCTTACGAAGCTCTTTCCAATTCTTTAAGAATGAGCATTGGCTCTGAACAGGTGAATAAAATTTTTCTGATGTTTCCTCTGCCGTAACTTTCCATGAATTGTGTATGTTAAGCGCGTTAGTTTGCTTAGATTAGATTAAATTCGGTAAGTGAGTTAAAGAAAAACTCCCTAACTACAACAAAGGTGTTCCAAATAGAAGAAAAAGAAGAAAGGCACTCTTAAGGGTAGAATTTAGGGAACGAGGAATCTATACACAAAGTGTATCTATCCCACACAAAAAACCCTGCGCATAGAAATAGTCAGCTGGGAAGGAAGTTTATGAAACAAAATAAAAGTTGAAGAAGAAAGTTTCAGGAGATGAAAAACAAGACCAAAGTGGACCGAAAAGTATGTAACGAAACAAAAAACTTCCTTTATTTCCACCAGAGTAAGGCCTACCTAACAATTAGCTCGAGATCTCACATTTCCCAACGGGAGCGCTAATTTCCATCTACACAAAAATTATGTCGTCCTGAGGAGGTGAGTTTACTTGAAAGTATACATTTTCATCATCGGAAAATGATTGAGAAATTATTCCGTTTCTTTATTACTTTTGATGCTCATGCTGTAGCTTTGAAAATAGCAAAAAATTTTCATCTGCCTTTAACTCGTTAAACCTGTTCGCTTATTGCATAATTTAGACAGGATATTTACAATTTCAGTGCTGAACTGTAATAGAATCAGGTTTATTTGCATTTTTTTACGTTAGTTAGTTTTTTCCGTTTTCTCAAAGATGGATAGGTTTTGAGGGAAAGTCCCGCAATAATTAATTGACACAAGGTTGACCACAAAAAAATATGGAGTTTGGAGATGTCATTTCTAGATCATCACTTAATATTTTAATACGAGCTACACTATTAGCAAGAAAATTCACGCTGAATTCTAAAAAATATCCACGCAATACTTGAACACTTTATGCCACGTCGCTTGACATTGAATTTTACCATAAATTTCACCCTTCAACGTGTTTCTTCGTTCACTTATAACTTGCCCCGTCGTTTTTTTCTATTCCGCCTCCTGCAGTTACTGTTGGTCGTCGGAATTGAGGGCACCATCCTGCCGTCCTGGAATGCCGGTGTTGTTGTTTAGTGATGCTCGGGTGTGCTGTGCTGATGCTGTTATGCGTGTGGTGTAGTCCTCTGGTACTGGTGCCCTGGCGCTCTGTTGCGCCTTGTGCTCTGTTGCGCCTTGTGCTCTGGTACGCTGGTGCACCGTGGGACGCCGCTTTGAGACGCATGAAAGACTGCTTCTTTGGTCTTGGGTTGACTATAGTTCTCTGATGCTGTGGCGCTTTGTGCTCTGGTACTTGGTTCCATAGTACTCTGGTGCGCTGTAGTACGCTGGTGCTTGTGTTGTGTGGCGAAAGGCGCCCTATCAAGCCGGTGCGCTGCACCAGTGGCTAAACACTTCCCGTTTTGTCCAAGCTCTTCACTGCGGCGTGTAGCACTCACAGGCACCCTCTCAACAAAAGACCTCTCAGTTGTTAAGCGCCCTTTTATACATCTTTTCGTATCCTTTCTTCTGGGTCCTTCGCAACAGCACGACGCTCGTTCCCGCGGTTTTGACTGAGCCCTTGCACTTCCCCCGCATTCCTCTGTTTCAACATCTAGATCTAATTAGCCTATCTATCACCCTTATCTCTTAACATTGTATACCCATCAATTTGGCATTCAATTTACATCCCTTGAATTTACATCTCTGTTACTTATACTTCATGATTCAATTATACCCACAAAGTCTGTTCAAGGAAGCTTTCCCCACTTTCCCCCCAAAAGCCTCCCCAAGCATAAAGGAATATCCATGTTTCTCCACAAACGTATCTCCAACCTGCCTACCCCCTTCCATCACATTCCATTCTCCCCTCGTGATGCGTAAGACTAGCCTTCTTCTACCTTAATGATGCCGTTTTTTCGCGCGCTTTTGCCGCTATATTTCGTTACATAAGCATTTGACTATATTATTATTAAAAAAACAAAAGACCCAGGAACAGTTGTTTTGGCGTAAAAATGGGTCCACCGTAGAAAATGGGTGTTGGGACACTAACAGAGTAAGGGTTAGGTGGAGCAAAACCATTTTAATTGTGTACCACTGCGTAGAAATATTCTGTGCAGACACCGAAATTGAAAAACAAGCGAACTATGCGTGTTAGGTGCTATTATCAAGCCTAAATTTTGTTCATTTGATGTAATTATTGTATACATTAGTTAAGCCCGCGTACCCAACAGGGAAGTGCCGTTGCCTTAGAAACTTTGATAATATGACATAGCCGTGGACTCGAGGATGCCTGTTAATTAATGAACTACTCGTACTCTTGTCGCTTGCAGAGCAGCCCATTCACGCTTTTATTCACTAACATAAACAAGTCTAATAAAATAATCAAAATCACTATGATAGAAGTCTCTACAGTGAACAATTCGAATAATGATTATCGAAGCTTTAACGCAATACTTGAACATTTTTATCTCTTCTGTTCAAGACTATACGAACGACTGCTGCAGCACTATACTTGAATTAAATTATTCTTTAATATCATATTATTTGTTAATCAAACGTTGTAAGACGTTAATCAAGAATAGGAGACATCTTTGTCAAGACATAATTAATTTTTATTGAGAGAAAAGTGAAAACGTGACGAGAATGCCTCCGCTTGCGCGGTCAAGAAATGAGCTGTGCATGTCTTCCCTTGCAGTAGTCCTTTGGCGAGAATAAAACAAAAGTCTGCTATTTGAAAGGTCTCCGAACATATAGCAGCTAAACTCCACTCAAGCAAAAGAGGTTGTTACTACTAATAAGCGGCTTAGAACGTAAGCAAAGCATACAAGGATTAGTATTTTTGGGCAATATGCGTGCACTTTGGATACATTTATAAATATTGTGTTTAAAAAAAATAGACGTATTGTCTCTAAATGCAAGCACCGCTCTTCATTATTTATGAAAAGAATTCTAAAATTACTTTGAGTGAAAATATTTAATTACACAGCGGCTTACTGACATAATGAAAAAATTTCAGTTTTCAGACAACAATATCTATGAAATGTTCGTGGGACATTTTTGATGCATTTTAAGCAAACGTTAATGCGTGCGCTTTGTTATCATTGATATGTTGCTGTATTAGTTTTTAATTAGACAAATGCTCTAACTCCAAATATATTTGACAGTTAGCTCGTTTTTCAGGGTTCACTCTTTACGGGAATTCAAATGAAATAAGCCCGTGTTTGCTAATACAGGTGAAAAAGTAATTTCGTGTAAGTGAAATGCTTGCTGGTATTCATGTAGTAAAACTTCAGTCACGAACAAATGCATCATTCAAAATTTTTGTCGGAGAACAGGGAAATATATTTCGTATAATCGCTCTTAGCTGGTTTGCAGTTAAGATATTTACATACTAGAGTAGAATACCTATGTTCTTATATTGAATCTAATTCTAGAGGGTAATGTTATTTTAAATCCGAAGGGAAGCCCATCAGCTATCAGAAACGCGTGCAGTAGTCGAGTGATGGACACCCCACAGCAATACGCACAAGACAAGTTTGGCCGCTCGATGAGAGATCGAGACAAGCCTCAGAAGGTGAGGTTAGAGGGCCTGAGCGTCCGACTGGTGTGACGCGTGCGCTCTGGTAACGCTGTCTCAAATTGTCACTACACGGGGATCTTACAATTGTACAGAAATGTAATTTCAATTGTATAGCTGCTGAGCGAGTGTCTTTACATCCTGGCTTTACCGGGGGTTATGCTGGAAAGAGAAAACAGAGGTAAACAGCGTCCAAAGATCTGCTGTCGTTGTTTCAGATGATGCGAATGTAGTGGCAGACTGATCCAGGGTTAGGACCTGAAATGAATGCCTCTGAAGTGATCCGTGGAGGAAATTAATGCTGGGTAGTTTTTACATCAGTGTCCTACATTGCATGACCTGTGCAGAGGGGAAAAAATATGAATTTTGATTATTAAACTCACAGTGGGGAACTTGAAAAGAATTAAGTCGAATTTAGAACACTGTGGTGCTCCAAGTAAAGTATGTATTTCACATGCGTTCTCTCGCATGTCAGTGTTCTTTATGATGAGGGATGTTGTGCGACTGAACTTACGAAACTTGGATGTTATAATTTCTGTGTCCCTTCTTTTTCATTCAGCGCTGATCGTATCAACTGTATAGAGTGTGCTTCATTATGCTTCTCAAAGAGGTCGTTTAGTGAATCATTTATTGAACATTCTTTTCTTCTACTGTTTTTCGTTTTCTTCGAAGGTGTAAAGAACTTCGTGGTTCTTTGGATGCGTATAGGGTAATCGAAAACGCTTAGGCTTATCCAAACGGTTTCTTTGACGGTATGATACAAACATTTAAGATCTAGCTCTAAAAACTAAGTTGATTACACTCCAATTTCCCCATTTTCATCTATTATGCTTTATAATGAACTAAATAAACACATCCAACGAAAATGCTAAAATCTATCGTATACACAAAATTAATTTAGGGATTATTGCACGGTACAAAATAGTTTGTGACGCAATAACAGCAAATATTAAAACCTTACCGAATTATTAGTCCCTTTCGACATGCTCTTCCGTGTATAGACAACAAGTGAAACGCCTAAAGAACACACAAATCTTAACGTGCTATAGAGCAAGATAAAGCTCAGACTAAATGTACCTACCGCACACGCATGAGCTTCGCTAACAGAAGGTTTGAGTCCTTCCTTCTGCATGGCGAGTAAAACAGGGAGGCAGGACGAGAGGATTCATTAAATTGCATGTCACTTTCATGTCACCACAGGCATTTTTTGCTCATGCAAATAGTTCATCCTCTATGCTTATATCCTTTCTCCAATTATTTGGACAAAAGGTTAATGTTCAGTTCAATGGAGCAACGCCGATTTAAAAAGTGTCTGTAAACTGTTGTTTGAGCGTCCACTGGTAGGACCGCGCATGTCAGCAGCAGCCGACGACTGAAAAATTAATTTAATTTAATTTTCTCAAAGCGTGTCCAAGTAAGAGCTAAAAAGATAACCTATGGCGGGAGTATCACGCCTTCTTCTGCCCATTCACTTCTTATTGGAAGTCGATTGGACTTGAATGAGATGACCCACTAAAATACGAAGCAAATCTTTGCAAAACGGCGAGTGACACAAATTTAAGCCTTCATGGACCATTTTGGTGCAATTGAATATTTTAGCGACTTAAGCGGAAATAGTTCCTTAGTTTTAGCGCGAAATGAAGAACAACTGTAATGCCCATTTATGCGCCTCATGGAAGAGGAACTATTTCATTTTTGAGTTTAAATAAGTTTATTTAATCTTTTAACGCCTCAGAGGACAATACTGCCCTCTTTCAAAACTAGCTGTAAAATAACGTATTTCTCACTAGATTTGTTCGCTAATGCGTCTTTTAGAGTTCACTGCCGAGTGGCAATTCCTACCACTTCCTCGTTTCGGTGACAACCTGATGCCAGTCTAAGGACAGTGGTTAAAATAACGGTAATTTGAATACGAAAATGCTTAGGTTAAAGGTTTAACTTCAAAAAAAGTTATACAGGGTGTCACAAATAAATGTACTCTCCTTTTAACTGACGATTCCTCATACATTTTTTTGTATTTGCTTCAGGTACAATTATGTTTTCTCTTATGATTTTTAATTTTTTTTTGTTCAACATTCCTTTCTCTGATTTTCTCCATTTGACTTGTATCTGTACCTGTAAATACCAACTTCCAATGGGTCGTTCCTTGGGGAATCTGACCCGTAAGATAGAAAGGAGAACCAATGTTAGCCTGTACATTGTTTATTACAAACGTTTTTGGAATATTAGCATTCCACTTCAATGCTGTAACATGCAAAATAAGAAAGTCAAACTTAAAACACACCTGAAAGGTAATGCAATAAATCAACATACATCTAGAAAATCCCAGATCCTATCCTGCATTCAAACACAAGTAAAATTGACACTCACCCTCACTCGTATCGACACAACCACGAACAAACACATACAACCACAAATTTAATCATGAACACCGTCTCATACACAAACACATACGCAGAAACATGCCAGTGGTTGAAGCAATAGACAATTTGCATGCCCTCAAGTCTTTATTTAGGTTAGGTTTATGGGTGGATATGAATAAACACTCGAAAATCCGAAGATTTTGTTCATCGTTTGCGATACAGAGTGTAGAGAAATTAATTTTTTTAGATTGAAATGCTGACAATGATCTCGAATAGCTTTATGAGAAGGAGCAGAGAGTATGTGACCGGTTCTATGGGAAATCCTGAATGCTGACAGTGTGTTATAAATTGAATTTGGAACTACCAACATAAGTCAGCGTGTAGCAGTCGCACCTATAGACACAGACACATTCATTCCTCATGCACTCCTCCGTACTAAATTATGAAGCTATTTGAAAAACTATTGCTGATTTCGAACACAACTGAAGTAAATAACCTACTGGCTAGAAATACGACTTCCTTTTTCATCTCCGTCCATAACTTCATGTTAGCACGTAACTTCATGTGGCTGGAAGTGCGCCGATATCACCAGTGAACAATCTTTGCCTTAGCAGTAATTTGTACAGATTTTCGCGGGCTTTTTCAAGAGAAAAATATACAGCGAGATCGCTCTTTTATTTTTTAAGGTGAAATTGGTTTTGTGACCTTGGAATATTCAGTGAATAACTGATTATTTAATAGTGAAATTGAGTCAGACTCGTTTAAAAACCGACACTTTTTATTCTGCCACTCAGCATGGTTAAGCATTTGTTGAGTTTACGAATATATCATGAGCGCTTTTCATCAAATTGAGAAAATGTAAGACTAAATGAAACAAAGTTGTAAATGTGCATGTCCTTGTTCTCTAAAATATTAGCTCTAAAAGTAAACGTATTTGCTATTTTAATTTCAATTTTAATTCATTCAATTAAATGTTTTCAATTAAATGTATCCTGTATCCTCAATTAAATGTTGAGTATTCTGTAGTAACAATGTAGGAGATTTTAATGTCCCATAACCGGGAGATTGTCGTAGCCTTCTTTTCTTTTCAAATCAATTATACAATTATTCCTACTTCGTCAGTC
>JACJUY010003897.1:0-14776 GCA_014220935.1 Platorchestia sp. MABIK | reverse complement strand
TGGTGAGCCGTTCACTCTTTTGGTGGTGGAATTTCACAGTTTGTACCTAAGTACATAACAGATTTTCATCGCCGAGACGCGTTGAAACTACTTGAACTGTAGAAGGAAGCCCACAAAAAACAGTGATTATCTTGTTGCCTTTTTAAAAAAAAGTTTCATGAAAGATTGGTTGTAAAAAAGCTTAGAAGTTTTTCTTAACTAACAGCTCACATTTTTACAACACGCACTGGTATCAATATTACTTGCAGTATATTGGTCGATTATTTTCAGCATCCGTAATTCAACTTCCAAAGGATTGAAATATTTACCTTATTTTTCTATCATATCGTATTGCAAGAAAACCAACATTCATGCTTTTAATAACAAATATAGACTAGAAACAACAATTAAAGTTTCACTGCCACTCCCATCTATGCAAACGATGTGATAGATGACAAACAAACAACAGTTTTAAACGTAGTATTGCAATAGCATGGTGACACTTAGAACAGTTGTCAACCTACAGATCAAATACTTCTTCACCCATGTTCGGATGAACTTTCAATGGAAATGAAAGCTACCTAGTGAACCATGCAACAAGTGCTGGGCGGCCTGGGCCGTCCACTATTGCGTCAGCAGCGAAGCAGAACCCTTGAAATGAGTTATTTCAGCTCCGTTTATTAAATCGCCCGAGTAAGATGACTGAGCATTCTGCCCGAACCACGCTAACTGCAATAGTTTACCTCTAGCTACAGAGATTCTTTCAAACTTCAAGTAAGCCACGTTCCATTCGTGGGTTGCGTTGCAAACATGAAGAAAAATACTTCCTAGTAAACGTTTCTCTTGCTTTGTATTTTTAAGTGCGAAGTTGTTTAATTGTTGAGGACAAGCGCAATTTCAGTAAATAGTGAGTAAATTTGTAGAGCTTTCTGGAGACCTTGATTTGATCATTTTTGTATTGAAATTTTATTCGAAAAATACCAAGCATGAGGAATTGGGTAAAAAATTGCTTACTTGGCAACCCTGGTTGCAGATACCGTGCCAGTACTATGGCCGAGCTAGCAAGCTTTTAGGAATGTGTCGATGCATGATATTGTGTGTCGATGCATGACGCTGCTGATTACATGACACTGCGCGACTTGTAATTCGTAACGGAAAAGTTATCTGCAGTCTCACTCCACGTATATTGCATTGCATCGAATATCAAAATTTTAAAATACTGTAAATCTGAAGCTCCCTAGAAACATTTCTTGGTTCTTGAATTAAAATTTCAACTTTGTTGTTTTCTAAAAATTGAACCTGGGATTAATGAATTAGTTACTTACATTCAATGTTAGTAAATTTTTTAGCAACAGTGGAAGCGACACTGTCATTTACATGTTCTTCAATTTCTTGGAAACATTTATTTCTTTCACTAATGGGATGATCCTACGCTTAAAATTCAGCCTTCACCTGAATTTTATTTCCTCCGGTGGTTGAAGGTTAACTTTCAGAAGTTCAGCTTTGCCAGCTCTTTGTCTTTGTTGCTATAAGGACGCGTTTTTGCTTGAGGTTGCAGCAGCTGTCACCTTTGAGACTGTGCCTCAGCAAGGATCAAACGCACGAGCTCTTTTTGAACCCGACGTTCCTCCTAATTTGCCCTCTACAATCTCGCCTTAGAGCAACTCGGCTTGTCTTTTATCGCGCTGATTCATAAGCGGGAAAACTTCATTAAAATCTCGTGTATTATTGTGTGAGCTTCTTAACACACTCATACTGCACTCTGTGCGGCAGGTTATATTTATGCCTTATCATCACTAAAAGGAATACCCGTATAGATTACTCTTATTTTTCTACTCAAGTTGACTTAACGCGCAATATTGAAAACAGGTAATATTTTAATAAACGACTGATATCGTTGAAATTCGTGTGATGTTAGAGGCTTCAGGTTCACGAGTTTAAGGCAAAAAATAACCGCTACTGGCGAAGAGTTTTTATGTGCAGAGCAAAGCCGATGTCAGAATAGGGAACGAGACACGGGACTGCAGCCCTGCGATGCTGGGATTTAAACAGAACTGGTAGATATCGAAGTTGTTGTTGAGCGCACGTGTGAAGACCTGGAATATTTTTTTGTGACGTCTCAAAGTAACGTGAATTGTTAAAATTTGTGAACAAAATCAATCTCGATTTTGGTCATAGAGCGTCAAAATTTTCAATTCAAATGAAATTAGGAAGCTGTGTTAAAATTTGATCTACTGTATTGGAAGAAATTGACAGAGGAGTGCAGTATTATTGGAATGAGATTCATGAAGATAAGAATAGCTACCATAATTGGTGATAGCGCAATAATTAGAAGATTTGAATGCCAGAAACTACGAATCAATTGGTTCATGAGAACTGAAGAAACATCGAGAATTTGAGAGCTTCGAAAGCAAGTCAGAGTACAGGCCGAATTAATGGACTGAGTCTCCTTACGCTGCTCACCAAAGACAGTTTGTGGAATAAGTTTTTGCATTTTTGTACGTTTAATGAGGTAAAATATTAATCTCAAATTGCTTAAAAATTGTGTAATATTTCGCCGCAAAAAAGAATTTGCTTAACAACTATTGCTGGCATTGTATTGTCGAATTTTTCCGTCGTCTTGACCATTGGAGATGCAGTGTGTTTATTTTCACCAGCAAAATTTTATTTTTTTTTCTTGCACGAAAACTGAACGTAAATCAAAATTTTCTAATTCTCTAATTGGCGATGCAATATATTGTGATGTTTATTTCTAAATCAACTGGGTGAATTGTTAAAATGCCCTTGAGCTTTTGAGCCCTTGAAAGGGAGTGAGTTGCACTCGATCAGCCACTCAGAAACTTGCTGTCTGTCATGAGGTCGGAGTCATAGACTTGAAGGAGTTACGCTCCCAGGGCCAGGGTACGCTGAAAATGGTCACATATATGAAATGATTTTAGTTTTAAATCAATTGTATTCTACTGCTTCTGGAGTTGTTTCTCAAATTAAAATTTTAAAATCGATGTTAACGAAATTTCTGAGCGAAATAATGAGTATTTACCATTCATCATTCATCTCAATATGAATGTAAGTGAAATATAAGTCGAGTAAGTAGTACTTCATTTTTTAGAGGTCGTAATTCACATTTCCCTTAATTAATAAAGTACGTTTAACTCAAAATAAATTTTTCATGAAATTTTTATTCATATGTATTCTTTGCGTATTAGAAGAAAGTTTTCAATAATAAATAAATCAAAGTAAGTAATCAATGTTTAAAATTAAGGTTATCGTTTTCAATTCATAAGAGAAATTGAGAATTAAATATTCCATTACAACGGTTGCAGTTGATGAAAAAGAGAGGATGTTAAATGTCACTGTCTTATTTCTGTGATGATCGTTGGTCATTGTTTTGATGTTGGCTTCTGGATCCCAACGATGATTCACCATTGTTTTGATCGCGTGTTTGATTTTACCGCTGCTGCATGATCTTTTCGTTTCATTTAATTGTCGTGACATTTCTATTCGCCACATTCATATATTTTCTACTCTTTATTAATCATGATAAAGTATAATTCGAGCTGCCGCCACCCATAAAGGGAAAATTTTCTATTTAATTAGTATTATATTTAAATTAGATTTTCAGTGATCTTCGGTAAGCGTGAGGTCAGAGCAGAAGGCAATTATTTATGTGCATTTCATCATCATTTCATCATTATCATTATCATTGTCATCTCTTCATCGTCTCTTCCTAACTTACAAAGGAAACTAAAGACACGAAAGATTATAAAGGTTCGTTATTAACGCAGACATCTAGTATATCACAATGCGCCGGAAAGAGAAGCTGGTTAGACATTCAGTCAATATGTTAACTTATCGTCGGGATCCAGTTTGGGCGTTGTCGAAGTATGTGCGAGGAGGCTGGTTGCTCTAAGATCAGTATTCACGATTAATTAGAGTAGGACGAATCTCCAGTTAATTTACAGTCAATTGTCACTTTTACAATTGTTTAAAGCAAAGCGGGTTCATCGCCAAAGCAGATAAACCGCAGGGGAAGACACCAATAAGTTTATATGATCTTGTGCTGTTTCTCTTCAATATCTAAATTATCGAGGGAACCTTCTCGACTGCCTCAGGCAAACCCCTCCGTAAGACCGCTGTTGCCCGCTCTGCTTGAGTGGCCGAGGGCGCGTATCTATACGTTAGTGAACAGACGTGTTACGACAGCAGTTAGTTGTTAATAAGTGAAAAGCCCACGATAGTGATAAACATTAATTAGGATCCCACATTCTATCTATAGAAGGGAATAATATCCTAGATGATTAAGATTCCAAATACAAGAAGTAGATTGTGATAAAGGAAATAGAAAGAGGTATCTTATAACTTGAGCTTGTAGTCCCTCAGCAGCGTCGTGGTGGTGATGTAGGAGGCAGTTGGTGATGATGGTAAGGCGTAGCGTCGTCTGGCGATGTTGTAGGTAGAAGGAAATGGCACGAGAGGCAGATTGTGGAGTTGATTCGAAGTTGTGCTTATCCGCGAGAACATATCTTTTAGATCGGTTCTTTTCAAGGAGATGAAGTCGTTGGCCAGACGAGCATTTCAGTATTCCTCGTAGCGATTCGTTTATAGGTATAGATGTAGGGCGGTTATATCGTTAGGATATAACATTTCCGGTTTATTCAAAAGATATTTTAGAATTAACAAATTTTTTTAACACTTTGATTTGTTATATATCAGAGCAGTACAAAATGGATTTTTTTATAATCCGAAACGTTTGTTTTTTATCATGATATTCTTAGCCACGTTGGTTTTCATATTTTTTCCATAGAAGTGAGATTTCCTATAAGTCAGCCTATTTCATTTACTTATGGAGAAGAGAATGACGAGGTTGCGATTTTTACAGAAACTGTTTGCGATTTTATTGCAGACCATTCGTAATAGGAGATGTCTTCAATGCTAATGCACGACCCCAAAGGGGCCGCAGGAGCAGAATGGCTCTAACATATTAGAATATGGAAGCATGTAGGGCGTGAAGATATCCACATTTCAAACGACTGAGCCAAAAAATATTCCGAGAAACCCAGCCAATAAAATTATTAAGAAATTGATGTGTGGCTTGGAAGGAAAATATTGATTGTTTCGTATTTGTTGCCATATCGCGAGATTATCTCAGATTCACTGTGCTTCTCTCACTCATCAGTAATCCATAACTCTCGCCTCACTACACGCCGCCCTAGGTACTTAGAGCGGCCAATGGTTAGTGAGGCGCACGTGGGCACCTGAATCCTTCTCGAGATCTGTGTTGGATTTGATTGTCCTCTCATCGTCATTGTGAATTTTGTCTTTCAGGGAAATTCATGGCACAAGAGTAAAATTTATTTATTGAAATAACATTAATTAACACGTTGACGACGTTTGCTCTGTTGTTACAGTTGATTAGGTTAGCTTGTAAGTAGCTGAACTGAAAAACTGACTTAACTGCTCGAAAATATTTCTATTCTTTCTAAGAAGGGTGCAAAATTTAATTACACGATGATAATGTTTTACCTCGAACGCTGAAATTCATTTTAAGAAGGTATTAAATTGATTGAAATGCTGCTTATTTATACCGGTACGTGAATGAGTAATTCACCTAATAGTACTTCTATGCCTAATACGTAGTGAACGCGTTAACGCCTTAAACTTATTTTATCGGCAACACTCGTATGATTTAAATGACGTATTCGCATTGAAAATATCTAAAATCGAAATTTTAAAATGTTTATTTGCAAATGCTGGTCTAAAGATTATATATTATCTAAGGTTTCTTTGCACATTCTACTGTGAAATTATCAATCGAGAGTTCGAGCAGTTTTTCCAAACTTTAATTTATTAGTCCTTTTGCCCGTTCTATTGCTTACTTTTCTTAATACGAGTACAATGAATATTTCTAGTTATTGAATAGCTAATCAGCCTTTTTTCTACACTATTTGGTATTATGAATTAATGTATTTTAAAGTCAAAAGTTTCCTGGTTCTTCACTACTATGCACAGAATATTTGCGTGTGAAAAATATTACAGCTTCTGCAATAAGCAGTACAACGCGGAGAATGAGTGTGGGCCAGTTATTTGATCCAGCTTGAAGTGAGACTTTGTATTTTATTTAGAATAAAAGCGAATAGCATGTGACAGCAGGAAGAAGCCAAGTGGCCCATTCTCATGCTCTGCTAGTCCTGTGCCGTCCCGCACTTATCACTCTCAGGCACCAAAAAAACACATTTACAGTCATCAATTTTTCGCGTGCGAGCACCAGTAACGTCTTTTGAACATGATATCATTTTTATGATACTATCATTTAAACATAATATCATTTTTATGATATTATGTTAAAATTATTACCAGTATACCAGTAATGGAATTACTATTATTACCATATACATTACCATTATTTAGCAGCTTTCTCCACATTACTAGTGATTTTACACACTTGATTACCTCTATTTTCACGCGATGTTGATGCTACTATTTGACTAGGCATTACCAATAAATCACATTTATATCACATGAAGCAACGAATTTCTTGAAAATACTTACTGAATTATAGTTTTTTCTTTGAATCTTTCTGGAATTTTGGTGAACCCTCGTTAACCGAACTTTAACTTTCGAACACAGGAGGATAGCAAACCCTGTGATGGTCAAGCCGATTTTTTAACGTATTCACAGTGCTAATGGAAACAGCATTTTCCAGTTTCCAAATATTGACAATGTTAAATGAAACAGGTTTGGTGCCTGAGCTGTCTTGAAAGTTTTTCACTTTAATTTCCGGTCTTCGTTTCTGGTCAGATCATAGTTTTCTGTGTTAAAGAGCAGTTGGGGGATATCTTTAAAACCATTAGAGTATTTGTTGGTCTATGGTAATTGACCTTGCAATCATCTTTGTTTGAGTGAAACGAACTAAGTCTACCCATCTTTACAGATCAAACTGCATAATTAAGAGAGTTTAAACCATCCTATGATGCGGCATAAAGTAATCAAGAAGCTCTTCTGGCTTCCAATAAATGCCAACGAGACAAAGTCTCCTAGAAATGGAATGGTAATGGTATCCTAGGAAAATAACTATCATGAAATGTAATCGTAAGCCATCAGTCACCTGCATGATTTGACCAGTCTTCTACACGGTAGATAGAGGAGGAATGTGAAGTGGTCAATGACTAAAAACATTATTACATTACAAGCAAAATTATTATATTGGGATCAAAGCGTCAGAGATGGCCAATTATCCGATATTTGCCCATGGACATGTGATCATATGTCTCAAAAACAACTCATGCAACTTTTTCCAAAACTAGAGAGAGACGTTTCACAATAGCTTGACGCGTGTCTACATAACCATTACCCTGAATAGTGTTTTGTATCAGCAATATTGTTCAATGAAATCTTAATTCAATACGTTAACAGTCAGATACAATTTACATTTTCATTTCCATCGTTGGTATTATGGTTAAATTCAACACCAAAAAAAGTTGAGAGTATAACGAGCTTAATGCATAAAGAACCTACGTAACATCAGACTGGCTTGTATTTTACGTGTGTAATATAAGATCTGCAAGATCATTTGAATAACTTCAATCCTTATGTCTATTTAGTAGTACTTGAAGCATAAGGTTGTTCCGGCGAAGTCGACGAGTACACTTCTTGTTAAAAATTGTTCAACTGAATAACATTCGGGCGATAATAATCCTCGATGTCCCAATACTGACTCCGTATATTACCATCTATTCCTCGGTAATTATTCGGCGGCGGACGTCGTTACAGCCCTCGTCGCTTCATAGGACGAGCGCGCAGGCATTCACCGGGGAAAGACTCTCTCCATTGACGGAATTTATCGGTTTTGAAAGTCATAGGTTTGTATTGCGGCTGCGCAAGTCCTCTCGGCTTCCAGTCCGGTAAATCAAAAAACTTTGGAGCTCACAGCGCTTGTGTTCGCGGCCAAGAGGCAGAAGAGAAGCCCTCGACTTGTGCTCATCAGATCTGAGTAAACAAAGCTGCAGGCTCGGCCGGGGTTTTGGGGGGGGCTGAGAGAGGTAGCAGTGGTGAGGTAATGAAGGTGGTGATGAGATGGCCATGATTGTGAGGTGATGAACGTGGTGATGAGGTGACCCTGATTGTGAGGCAATGAAGATGATGATGATGAGGTAACCCTGATTCCGTGGTGATGAAGAAGGTGATGTAGTAATCCTTGTTATAAAGTAATGAAGATGGTGATGAGGTTCCTGGTTGGTAAGGTAATGAAGATAGTGAGGAGGTAACCCTGATTTCAATGGAATAAAGATGGTGCTGAGGTAATCGTGACTGTGAGGTAATGAAGGTAGTGATGAGGAATACCTGATGGTAAAGTAATGAAGATGATTATGTAATATTGATTGTAATGTAATTAAGATGGTGATAAGGTGAACTTGATTATAAGGTAGTGAAGATGATGATGAAGTTATCCGGATTGTATAGTAATGAAGATTGTTATAAGGCATTTCTTGTTGTTAAGTAGTGAAGATGGTGATGAGGTTATTCTGATGGTACGATAATGAAGATGGTGATAAGGTAATCCTGATAATGAGATGCAGGATATACCGATGAGTTAATCACGGGTTGAGCTCAAGATGGAGGCAGTCGAGAAATGGTGATGAGGAAGATATAATGATTTCGGTACACCATTAGTTCCAGTAGTTGTAAGGCTCCGAGGTGATTGCTGAATTTGCTGTTGAAATAGAACAGCTTTCTCATTTTGTTATACTCTATCTTTTTTCGGTTCACTCCTGTCCCATTTTTCAATACCTTCTACTTCTTCAACTTTCATCGTGTATCATAAATTTACTCCCTAACCTGCTGTTTCTATGAGTAGGGGATCTTGTGTAAAAAATACCTTGCGCATAGATTCCTTGTTCTCTTAATTCCAAATTAAACTGTACCTTCCCTCCTCCGTCATTTTTGAACCCATTTTTGTGGTGAGGGGCTTAAACTAAATTATCTAATCTAATATAATCCACTCGCATACACCTAGATTGCAGTAAAATGGTGCTATTAATGTTAATTTCTTCAACTCTATGAGCCTTCCATTTGCTCATCTTCCCAATTACTGCACCAGTTCTATCTGAAGTGTGTGGGTCCACCATATGGTAGGATAAACCTCATTTATTTTAGTTCGTCTTTATTGATGATCAACGCTATCAAAAGTGCTTCTTCTAACCAAAATTTGCGTGTTTTCTCTCTAAACTCGGCGATGTTGAAGAGCAATGTGCTTCAGTAAGCATCTAATCCAACATTTTTCCTGCCTCATTTGGGAGAGCGCTGAAATTATATTAGCTCACATCTCGTCCAGCGTTCATTGAGAACAGCATAGCCGTGTGTTACGCAATCCGTTTACCGATGAGTTCTTCGGGTTCTTTTGAAGGTATTTTTCTATTTCAGCTCGCATCCTCGGGCGGTGGCGTGCTGTTTTCTTTCCAAATATCAGCTAGGAGCGACGAGAACTCTCGGCCAACTTTTGTGTTGCCATGCTAACTCTGCTGCAATTTTTGTGTAGTTTGCTCCGCTGCCCTGCAGTAGGGCCCGCTCTCTTACTTATTCATTCAGTCAGACGAAACACTTCCGTAGCTCGGTATCAGTCAGCAGCTCCCTAAAGCCCTTCACAAAATAGGCGACAGTGTAAATGAGACACTTCAATCCTCAAATCCCACGTTTTGCAATTGCATTACATCTCAGAAATTGGTGTGTATGAATACTGAAACGAAGTTTTTTATAAATTTTGAGGTAGGAAGCAGTGAACGCAGATATGTATTCATCAAAATACGCAAGGCTTTAAAACGCTTTTCAATTTTATACAGTGTAACGTTCGATTTTAATCAAGAGATGTACTTGGATACATCCTATGACATGAAGTAATGCAACTCTCTACTGAATTTCTTTAGCTGAATTAAATTTCATTTTATTTCATTCTTAAAAATATTTCATTTTAGCTAATGTTATCAATACAGAGCAATCGCAATTCACGGCAAATGTTAATCTTCGCGCAAATAATACAATAAGGAATCAAAGCAAGCTCATGGAAACCTGAAAATCCGCATACCATTTTGTAACTTGAACAGAATTAACGCAACATTTGCTGGTATCTCAGAAATTGGAATGCTGAACGGAAAGAAGCGTGCCTTTATAGGCTTGATAGCATCCATGACCGTTTGTGCCGCCCTCCTGTTCTCATAATGTCAGTAGCGCGTGCTATGACAAAGGGTAGATGTGCCCTTGAACGTAACAAGATTTGGTTATCTCTTGTTATGTCGTAACAAACACGATTCTGGGCCTCTAACACAACTTTTTCTAACTATGAATGAACTGTGTTTACTCTAGCAAGAAAATGTGCAAAGGTGTGTGTGAATATGAAGGTTTTCAAAATTTTGAAAGTGGTCCGGCATTACCAATTGTAAAGTATCAAAATTATTCAGCCATGTTACCGTGTTAAAAACGGAAGGAACATCAGTAGAAAAACCGTTGCTTCAAACTAAGGTTGCTCATATAAGAGGATGAACGACGATTGCTCTTCAAAAATGTCTTAAAAAAGATTCATCGTATATATACCAAAACACAAAACGTACTGGCTATAATTATGAAAGAAAAATCCGCAAGAAATCATACATTCTGAAAAATTACCCACTCCTACAGCGCCAGGCTAGTGGACTCTTAATTAAGGAGAAGAATATTCCAAATATCTCTAGCAAAGACTCTGCTACAATTAAAAGAATAAATATTCCAGCAGTGACACATCTGTGGACCATTCACAGTGAGAATAGATGAGGTAAATAATTCATGAATACTGAGCCACGCGGTACATTCGTTTCAGGAGTAATTGAACGAAAGATACAGCAATACAAAAGGTGCTATGTGAACAGGCGTATGATAAATAAGTTATTCGAAGTTATAAGTCAATATCACCGCTATTTAACGCACGCTGTTATCATTCTCGATTGATTAATCGAATGTTTGCTGGAAGCTTAATGTCGAGTAATTGTAATCGCTAAACCTCCCTGAATGATACATTTATTCTTTCTATTCAGCACGATTTGATTCCTGAATTCCATACTCAAAGGTGCCTTCCTCCTTTCCCTCCTGGGAATGCTTTTGTTGTGGCTTAAGAGATTTAAATAAACTTGTTGTTTATTCTGGGTAAATGTTTAAATTTAGCTATTCAGTGATTTGCCCGAAAATTTATTGATCTTCATAAAAGTGATGATTGCTAGCACACTTGAGCAAAAGAGATCGTAAACTGAGGATGAAACATTGATAAGATGAGCGAGTTTCAAATTGTACGGGATTGAACCTGTTACATAGGAGTACAATGTTACAATGCATGAAAGTTTTAAGATTGTGCTTTCGTTCATTGTTCTCAAACCTATACTGACGTTAACACATAACCTTTAATGACGACAGTATAACACAACAAGCGGATACTGAAGTTCCTGCAGGTAAAGCAAGAAATGAACGTCACAGGGTCAGAAATTTTATGCAAGCTCTTCGTGCACACGCAGGTACAATTAATTATATATGGGGGTTGGTAAATGCATATCAACGCTGCACGCGTATGGAAGTTAGGAATGAGTTGAGATACTTTAATTGGTGTTCAAATATTCTGATGTTGAATACCACCAATGGGTATATTTCATCTGAAAATTTGACGTGTGCATCGGATACTATCTGTACAGAGAAAACTTGATATGAAATAGAAAAATGTTAACAGTGACGATCGATGTCAACCGTAGCTCAAAAAGCCCAAGTCATGTATTATACACATGGTCACGCCATTCTCTGTTACAGAGCTACATGAAGGGCATTGCTGAGCACCACTTGAGCATCGTTATGGTTATAGAAAATTGTGCTAAGAACTACATTCAATAAAAGCGTTGAGAAACACAACTAGAAAAGCATTATTTGAAACGCACATAGTTTCCTAATAAACTGCGCTGTGCGAATCTAATGCCTGAAGTTCCCCTAACGAAAGTATTCGTTACCTGCTACTTACGGGGTGTAGGACCATCACGAGCGCGTATAATGGCTGCCTTATGTACATCTGGTTGGTTTTAAACTACTTTTACGTCGACCGATCTCGTCGTGCGTTCATGGTGCGTGAACGATGGTCTCGGCGTCTAATTTGTAATTCTAGGAGGTCCCACATATTTTGCATTGGGTTCATGCCTGGGGACTTGATTAGCCAATCTAAATGCCTGACGTATTTTGAATGACTGAACAATAAATTAATGACAGTTCTAGTCCGATTCACCCAGCAGTTTTCATCCTGAAATGTAAGCAAAGCAACACGCCTTTCTCCATACAGATATTTTACAGTTGGCAAAAATTAGTTGTCTAGCAGCTCACTGCAGCTATGCTGATTCAGTTTGATGCATGTATCAACTTTTAAACCCCNCCATACGCGTGCAGCGTTGATATGCATTTACCAACCCCCATATATAATTAATTGTACCTGCGTGTGCACGAAGAGCTTGCATAAAATTTCTGACCCTGTGACGTTCATTTCTTGCTTTACCAGCAGGAACTTTAGTATCCGCTTGTTGTGTTATATTGTCGTCATTAAAAGCTATGTGTTAACGTCAGTTTGGGTTTGAGAACAATGAACGAAAGCCCAATCTTAAAACTTTCATGCATTGTAACATTGTACTCTCATGTAACTGGTTCAATCCCGTACAATTTGAAACTCGCTCATCTTATCAATGTTTCATCCTCAGTTTACGATCTCTTTTGCTCAAGTGTACTAGCAATCATCACTTTTATGAAGATCAATAAATTTTCGGGCAAATCACTGAATAGCTAAATTTAAACATTTACACAGAATAAACAACAAGTTTATTTAAATCTCTTAAGCCACAACAAAAGCATTCCCAGGAGGAAAAGGAGGAGGGCACTTTTGAGTATGGAATTCAGGAATCAAATCGTGCTGAATAGAAAGAATAAATTTATCATTCAGGGAGGTTTAGCGATTACAATTACTCGACATTAAGCTTCCAGCAAACTTTCGATTAATCAATCGAGAATGATAACAGCGGCGTTAAATAGCGTTAATATTGACTTATAACTGTGAATAACTTATTTATCATACGCCTGTTCACATAGCACCTTTTGTTTTGCTGTATCGTTCGTTCAATTACTCCTGAAACGAATGTACTGCGTGGCTCAGTATTTATAAATTATTTACCTCATCTATTCTCACTGTGAATGGTTCGAGAGTCCACAGATGTGTCACTGCGTGAATATTTATTCATTTACTTGTAGCAGAGTCTTTGCTAGAGATCTTTGGAATATTCTTCTCCTTAATTAAGAGTCCACTAGGCTGGCGCTGTAGGAGTGGGTAATTTTTCAGAATATATGATATTTTGCTGATTTTTCTTTCATAATTACTGCTATTACGTTTTGTGTTATGGTATATATACGATGAATCTCTTTTAAGACATTTTTGAAGAGCAGTTGTCGTTCATCCTTTTATATGAGCAACCTTAGTAAGAAGTAACGGTTTTTCTACTGATGTTCCTTACGTTTTTAACACGGTAACATAGCTGAATAATTTTGATACTTTACAATTGGTAATGCCGGACCACTTTCAAAATTTTGAAAACCTTCATTTTCACACACACCTTTGTACACTTTCTTGCTAGAGTAAACATAGTTCATTCATAGTTAGAAAAAGTTGTGTTAGAGGCCCAGAATCGTGTTTGTTACAACATAACAAGAGCTAACCAAATCTTGTTCCGTTCAAGGGCACATCTACCCTTTGACATAGCACGCGCTGCTGACATTATGAGAGCAGGAGGACGGCACAAACGGTCATGGATGCTATCAAGCCTATAAAGGCACGCTTCTTTTCATGCTGCATTCCAATTTCTGAGATACCAGCAAATGTTGCGTTAATTCTGTTCAAGTAACAAAATGGCATGCGGATTTTCAGGAGGTTTCCATGAGCTTGCTTTGATTCCTTATCGTATTATGTGCGCGAAGATTAATATTTGCCGTTAGTTGCGATAGCTCTGTATTGATAACATTAGCTAAAATGAAATATTTTTAAGAATGAAATAAGATAAAATTTAATTCAGCTAAAGAAATTCAGTGGAGAGTTGCATTACTTCATGTCATAGGATGTAGCCAAGTACGTCTCTTGATTAAAATCGAACGTTACACTGTATAAAGTTGAAAAGCGTTTTAAAGACCTGCGCATTTTGATGAATTTATATCTGCGTTCACTGCTTCCTACCTCAAAATTTAGAAAAAACTTTGTTTCAGTACTCATACACACCAATTTCTGGTATGTAATGCAATTGCAATACGTGGGATTTGAGGATTGAAGTGTCCCATTTACACTGTCGCCTATTTTGTGAAGGGCTTTAGGGAGTTGCTGACTGATACCGAGCTCCGGAAGTGTTTCGTCTGACTGAATGAATAAGTAAGAGAGCGGGCCCTACTGCAGGGCAGCGGAGCAAACTAAACAAAAATTGCGGCAGAGTTAGCATGGCAACACAAAAGTTGGCCGAGAGTTCTCGTCGCTCCTAGCTGATATTTGGAAAGAAAACAGTACGCCACCGCCCGAGGATGCGAGCTGAAATAGAAAAATACCTTCAGAAGAACCCAAAGAACTCATCGGTAAACGGATTGCGTAACACACGGCTATGCTGTTCTCAATGAACGCTGGACGAGATGTGAGCTAATATAATTTTAGCGCTCTCCTAAATAAGGCAGGAAAAATGTTGGATTAGATGCTTACTGAAGCACATTGCTCTTCAACATCGCCGAG
>JACJUY010003896.1:65388-79085 GCA_014220935.1 Platorchestia sp. MABIK | reverse complement strand
TGTCAACCACGTACCTGTGCTTGCTGTCAACCACGTACCTGTGCTTGCTGTCAACCACGTACCTGTGCTTGCTGTCAACTACGTACCGGTGCTTGCTGTCAACTACGTACCGGTGCTTGCTGTCAACTACGTACCGGTGCTTGCTGTCAACCATGTACCGGTGCTTGCTGTCAACCATGTACCGGTGCTTGCTGTCAACCATGTACCGGTGCTTGCTGTCAACCATGTACCTGTGCTTGCTGTCAACCATGTACCTGTGCTTGCTGTCAACAAAGTTTTCGTACTTGTAACTTCCATGTCAAAAATCGTTTGTGTAGTTGTTATCGGAGGGTCACACTGCTCGTAGTTATTGATAATGCGAAATGGTAGGTTTTGTGCTCCGACTTGAATTAGCCAACTGGTAAAATTTTTACTTGTGGAACGGTCTTTTTTCACCTGACTTTGTTTAATACTATTTTTTGAATGCAAATTCAAACTAGCGCTAGTTTCATTACTGTTAAACTCAAGTTTTACCGAGATAAAACTTGCACCGTCGTGCGGGACGAACAGCCGTACATATTTTCTCCCTGGTGCATAGTATTCAGCTACGAAAGTGATATTAGTTGCACCACAAGGATTGATGCATAGTGTCACCGACGAATCACTCATGGGTCCGTTTTCACAAGGCTTTGCACACTCGTTATCCAAAAACAGCACTTTTTCGTCATTTGAAGGCGTACTAAAAAACTTGGGGCTAGGACACTTCTGAGGTCCTTGAGTCTGGCCGCTGCAGCTCAGCACCGCAGCAGTCAACTGCAGCAGCGCCACCAAAAGCCACCTCATTTTGAACATCTTACTAGAATTCATTGCATCCAATTCTTCGAAATATTATGTATGTACATTTGGTCCGGTTGATATCCTAGAGGAAGATGTGAACACTCACGATCGTCATATTAGTATCTTAGAATATTTTAAACTGTTCTAGAAAAAATCAGTTCTGCAAACAAACCACACTTCATCAGATTTTTCCATGGAGTTACAGGCTTAAATGTTCACGGATTTGAATTTGATTCATTGTGATTACATTTGATAATAAGGGTACCGTCATCGCATAGGTCAGGGCATGAGCTCATATTCCCAAGACTTAGACCATCAGCTTCACAGCGGAGTCTCGCAGTCTAAGCGCAAATTCAACTTTTTTCCCGTACCTGAAATTTTCACAACAAAATTACGGTTGTTTTGGATTTCAAAAATTACTTTCTAGGCCGCTTTGAATTAAAAAAATAATTCCTTTCATTTAATTTTATTAAGTATCTCCACCACCGTCGAGTTATTCGATCCCGTACAGTCGACCTTTGTGTTATAAGTCTACGAATGCTCAGAGTGACGGTAAACCATCGACAAACCAATTCCGCAGTTTGGGCTGGTTTCGGAAAGTACCTTTCAATCTGAAAAAAATAGTCGCTGTAATTTATTAGAATATCTGTAGTGACGAAAGAGCACATGAGCATGAAAACAAAGAGGCCTGGACCGTACAGTGTGGTTCCTGAGTGTTATTCATAAGCGATGAGTTTAGAACTTGGGGGGTAGGTTGCGCACAAATGAAGCAGTCGTGGCAAGCCAACTATGGCTGTCGAGCCTGACTGTGGAAAAGGGTTGTGCTGGGTTGCTATTGATCCGGGCAGTTCTGGTGCGGCCTGTGCTGACTCCCTCACCTCTTAGTGACTAAGGATGAATGATTGTGGCTTGCAGTCGGCTACCCTCCCGTGAGGAAAAGCCTGATATATGTGTGGAAACTATTATGGATAAATGGTAGCGGTCTGTGTATTAGAATGTGGAACTGACCGTGCAACTTTACGCGGTAAAAATGTTTTATTAGTAGCCCTCTATGCGCTGATAACATGAATTTCCCTTATTATAAAATTATCTTCAAATTATTTGGCAGTGATTTTTGGTTTCCCTTCATACAATACTGAACGGTACTGTCTCAAAATGTAAAACGATATAAGTACGTCTGCCACTTGGTAGATGATCTCCTTGGAGCTTTGTCTCAATGCTTCTTTTCACCGTGCTCCTTCTGGAACAAACAGATAAATCACTAAGCTGCCTCGATCTATCACAAATTATGTTTTATTATTGCATTCCTAGTTTAGCCACCTAGTTTATGCAAGTCTCACTTTTGACAATGAACATGACCACTACATAATTCATACACTAAAATTGTGTTAGAAGAAAAAATAATAAACTTTGTCCATACTAAATTATGATAAAACTGAGCAAAACTCAAAATCTGGAGCACTCAGTATACCGATCTGATTCTAAAGATTTTTCGGCGAGTTACTGAATATAGCAGTTCAAATCATCTATTGCGAGACAAAATGTTTTTACAGGTTCCTGATCGCTGACTAAATCGATGAATGACTCATGTTAATAGGCGAATTTTTATCTAGAAACAGTTAATAAGAACTGTGGCTTAGCCATCCTATATGAATAAGGTAAACAGATTTCTTAAAAGAAAACTTTAGACCTCTTGCACACGCTAATTTCACTTTAAAGCGCAAAAATGCTAGCGAACTTTCTTCTCAGTGGACAGGGCAATCGTCACGATATTTGACAGCTTATTTTCACGTACCTAATGACACTCAATATTCCAGCCTTTAAAGCTATACTGTAAACTCGTACTACTAAAAACAATACAAAGTTAGCTCATCTGCGTGTCAGTTTAATTGAGGTTCACAGAAGACACTTGGTCATGAAACCATTCACAGTCCAAAATCACAGATACAGTTCAATATCGATGAATTTTGCAGTGAAGAAGCCCAAGCCTTCCAAATCCCTTTTAAAATTGAGAAACAAAGGCTTTCACGAGTAAGAACTAATGTCCAACATGTGGTTGTGGAAACGGTCAGAAGTCACTGAGAACGCTATAATTTTCTCCGAGGGACCGGACGACATGTAGATAATCTCCCTCTCACGGCACGCTCGGCAGGACGTTGTCTGACGTCAGCTCTTCTTGAGGTTTCCTGTCGCCGAACGGCAGCTCATTTTACAGTCTTTGTCATCGTACATCAGGAAAATATTAAGCACTCTGTGAGAAGAACATCCTAGTTATGATTTGTATTTTATGTCCGCTATTGCTGTCCATTTGTCGTAGAGAAGACGGGTTCCAGCTAGATTGCAATGTTGTAAATCAAGTTTTGATATTTCTTCTTGATTTGACACTTTCGTATTCTATACTATCCATATCGCTACTGCGCTCTGCTGCCCGCTGCTTTGGCGGATGTTCGCAAGGTGGTTGATAATATAACACAAAGAGCTAACTCCCGGAGACTCCTCCAATTTCTGAATGGAAATAGACCAACTCCACAAATCGCATCGCTTGTTTTGTTTTTCGCTTCCGTTGAATTATTGGGACTCTCAGGAAACTTTGGGAGCCAAAATGTTGACGCTCTGACAGAGGAAAAGATAGAATGCAGCAATAATTGCTTAATCTTAGGCACACACTCCGTTATTCGCAAGCTAAGTGAAATCTTATTCTCAATTCGGTTTGTTAACGTAAGTGACAGTTTCGTTCCTTGCGTGTCTTTAAAAGCTTAGAACATGAAAGCTTTGGTGTACGGAGAGTTGAAACTAAAGTTAGTGTTGGAGTTTACTTGCTTACTGAGCTCATTTTTTGTGTTATTAATTGTAAAAATTTAAGCATTGCTGCTCAAAGGGTGTTTAGCTCCGACTCCTGGTGTCTGGAAGAGACGATGAATAGGGTCGAAATTTACAGGTAATTTATGGATTAGAGGGCTGGATTCTTTGAGTGACTGTTTATTCAGCAGGCGAGAAAGAAACAGGAAAATGCCTTGAACAGAACTTAAAACTCCTCTGCTGTAAACAAAATCCTCCGCTGCAACCGCTGCAGAGTCGGCTATGAAAACATAGGCATAGAAAAAAGGACGTTTTTACGGACAATACCGAGCAATACGCCGTCGTCGTTGCAACGGGGGAGACAGGACCTGTACTTTGAATCGTACAATTTCAAATCCTCCTGAAAAAAAAATTTTATTTCATTCAACTAACTTATTTGAATCATCAGAGGCATTTTTTCAACTCTTAACTGTTTCTTAGAAAAATGAAATGGATTTTTCACAAGTTTTTTGTCGCATTCTTCTCGTTTTTGTACATTTTCTTTATCAAATTGATCTCACCGGTGCATGCTTGAAAGAATTTTTGTGGTTTGCTTCATTTTTTCTCAGTATGTTAAGCATGCTTAATTAGCTATTGAGCGTGTGTCAATGAAAAAATTTTGTTTTACAGTTTTTTTTCTTCCAGAAGAAGGTGGAAATTTCAAATGGAATAGAGCACTCAACGCACTCTGACAAATAAATCCCCTGGAACATGCACATACTTATTGCAATAATTGCTTAGTTTTAATATAAGCCTTCATGCGGGATTTCACGGTCCCATGACCATGTACACACTTCCATGCACAAAGCATGACTACTCAACAGTAGCTTGAAAAGGAATACAATGTTCTCTGTGTTGTGCCAAGCGTTCCAATTAGTTCAGAAAGGTGTTTTCTCACCATTATTTATTTTTTCTTCGTTTTTTAGTTAAGAATAGTAATTACCATAATCATTATTGCTTTCCTTGATTCATCAATTGAGTTAATGAGGTCGCTTGTATTTAATAATTAGACACAAAAAGTCTTTAAAAATGCGTCATAGCAATTCATTATTTACGATTGTTGTGACGCTTTATTGGTCATCAAATGAAAATAAGTGTCAAAATTTACCAGAAAAACTATAAAAAAGCAGGCTTTCATTTTAACTGACATAGCAGAGCATGTGAAACCCAATTCTAAATTAATCTCAGTCATACTACAATGTTTTAAAAGCACACGCTTCAGAATAGAAATTCAAATCTTTATTTTCTTCATATCAACAAAAGAGGGTTTTAATTCATTCTCTCTTGCCGTATCAGATGCGATACACTTCAAAAACTTGTCTGAGTGAACTCTCAACTCCTATGAAGTATCGTTCTTTCTGTGTTTTACGCTTAATCCCTTCGTTCAATGAATTTTTGGTAACCATCGTATGTGTGCCAATAAATACCACATTATTTATAACTTTTCATCCAAAATGTTCAAGTTCAGAAAATTCAGTTATTTTGCGAGAGAAAGGATTAACCTTTTCATAATCTCCATTTTGAAAACGGATACAGTTCCTGCCGGTAACTGCTGCTGCAAATATACTCTTGTATTTGGTATGAACTAATTTTTCTAATGTCACAAAAACAAACACAAACACGAAACTTTTATTGCTCTGCCATTCGGCCTTCTTTGAATCGCCGAATCTTTTAACAGCACCCGTGGGCTTAAATGTGCTCAGTTATCAAGTAGTTCTTTTCTCCTTCCCCCAAGAGATTTCTGAAATGCTACCTATACTTTATCTGTGGAATATGTATTTAATAATGTAGAATACTTCATTGCGCAGAATAAGGATTATGATAAAGCTACATTAAAAATTAAAGCAAATCTAATTTCATTGTGAATATAGTTTAATAAAAGTAAACATTTGCCCCATGTTAATGCATTCGAGCAAAATATACGTTAACAAAATAATATAGAATAACACAAAAAAAACTAGCCGAGGGGCTCTTTCTTTGATTGCCATTCGGCGCCAACACTAACACTAATCACACACAGGCACCACAGTAGGAGTGATGTAGATGGGCTGAATGAAGATATGTTTATACATGTAAATATAAGATGAGAGATAGTAATAAACTTGGAACGATAATTTAAGTTGGGATGATTCCTACAACAAATATCGTTAAAATTCAATTGACAAGCAGGTCACAAAATCACCGTAAGGAAATTTCTCTCTGTTCTGTATGTGTAGTAGAGTTTGCGAAGAATGTTTGATCACGATTCTATCAGAAAGAACAACGATACAATGGAATGGAATTAGTTGTTCTCGTTGGACTATATATATACACTAATTATAATTCTCTTTGTTTTCTGCTAGAATCGCCTTTTTGCTTTTTCAAGGCACCGACGTCGAACTTGTCACTTTGATTTTCAGCTTACTAAATAGTATTTTGTTTATTTCTTTTTCTTTTTTTATCGAATGCTCAAATCGAATTTGCTGCTCAGGCTTAATTTGTGTATGTGATTCAAAATCTGAAAGTAATTTAGATACTCAAGGTCTTTATGATAAATGCCACCGTCACTTCGATTTAAATCCGTTTAGTCCTATGCTACATTTTCCGTGTTATATGCAGAAACCACTGGTATGACAGCCTTGTAACTACATTATTCGCAACTTATGATCCATAACGTTCTCACTCATGGACTGAGTGTGCATGACTCCTTATGAAATCTCACTAGATTGTATACTAACAATCTCTGAGTGTTTTTGTTTCTCTTTACGTCTTAATTTAGTTATCAGTAGGAATGTCTTTATTTTTATCTTGACTCTGTATCTCTTTTTTTCTACGTTACATATTACTTACTGTTTGTTAATTCTAATGACTGACCATGTTGATACATATGATAACATTGACCCAGATCTCAATCATTTGAATAGACTGTATCGAAACTCAAATGAAACGAAAAATTACGAATTGATAAATGTTAAAAATTTTAATGAATCGATAACAACCTTCAATGATTTTTCACTATTATGTAGGAACTGCCGTTCCATTTATACAAAAATAGATGAAATATCTTGTACCATCACTGAGCTGAACCGCAATTTAGATGTTCTTAACTTTGCCGAAAGTTGGCTAGATGACTCAACTAAAGACCTGATTCAAATACAAAACTGTTATAGCCGTCATTCACTCCGTAATAATAAATGTAGCGAAGGCATCTATACGTACATATCTAAACACAAATTTTCGGAGAGTGAGGTAACACATCCTAGCCGAATTGCAGCAATTTTTTTCTGGTTCGTAAAGAAGCTTGTGGTCATGTTGAAACACAACACCTTTCCTGTTGGCCAATTCTGGACGATTTTCTTGAATTGCTGCTTTTAACTCATCCAGTTCGGAGCCGTATTTTTCAGAATTATTTATCTGGTGACTTGGGAGAAGCTCATAGTACAGAATTCCCTTCCAATCTCACCAGACACAAAGCATAACTTTTTTAGGGTGGAAGATCCGCTTTGAGGATGGCTAAGGGTGGCTCATGTTGCATACTCCAGGATCGTTTTCTCTGAACATTTAGGTAGATAATCCATTTCTTATCCCCGGTTAAAACTTACTTTAAAAAGGGTGCAGTTTCATTCCGTTTATTGAGCAAATCACAGACGAAAACGCGTTCTAAAAAATTCCTCTCGCTCAACTCATGCGGCACCCAAACATCGTAGTGATTTGTGAACACAAGCTCAATCAGGTGCTCATGAACGACGGATTTTGAAAGGTTGAAGTTTTCTGCCAATTCTCGGGTTGTGGAATGTGGGTTATTCTCAATTAATGACTTGATTTCGCCGGATGGTCTGCCTGATCACTCCTTTTCAATAAGGCTAAAATCTCCAGGTCGAAACTTCGCAACCACTTCCGTACAGTTTTTTCGGATACAGAATCATTACCGTAAATTGCGCATATTTCTTTGGTTGCTTGAGACATATTTCCCTTTATGAAAAAAGAAAAGCATTAAGCGCTGAAAATGAATCTTTTTATTTTCCATTTTAAAGGGTTACAGAATAAACATAATCATAGAATCATGAACCTTCTTCCATGAAAAGATATTTTGAACTGTTCTCTATATGGAAGTCCCCTCAGGGGGATACAGCTATTGTATCTATGGGAATTAGCACTCCCAGGGGGAAATGTGAGGGCCCGAGCTAAGAGTTGGGTAGGCCTTCTTTTTGTTGAAAGAAAATATTTTTTTTATGTCAAGTGCTGCTTTTTTCGGTTCACTGCTGTTCTGTTTTTCAGCACCTCTGACTTTCTTCTTCAACTTTTATCTTGTTTCATGAACTTCTTTCTCAACTTACTGTTTTGATGCCCCTTCTGCATAGATCCCTCATTCTCTTATCTCCGTACTAAATGATGCCTTCCTCCTTCCTCTCATCGATACGCTCATTTTTGTAGCGGTTAGGGAGGCTTAAACTAACTTATAAACTAATCTAATCCCTAAATGGAAGTGTAGTCAAACCCTATTCTCTGGCCTCAAACATGTTCTAAAATAGGTCGAGACATGAACTACTAAAAACCGGCACGAACTTTCTGGACATCCGGATAGTTTTGTTAATCTCAGAAAGCCACCCACCGATTGCATTGTATGCGAATGTACTGCCTCTTGTAAATGTAGAAAGTCGAGGAGCTCCGTCGGGGCAGCCAGCAGAGCCCGCTGGTGGGCCTGGGGACCCCCACAGCAGCTATTCTTTCGGTTCCTACCTCGTGCTGTGCTTCTCTGTTCTGAAGCTCGTCTTGCCCTTTTACGTGGCACTTATGCTTAACTGCTTAAGACTTAACATTTACTTAGGGCCCAATCAGAGAGGCCATTTTTTCATGGTCCTCCGAGAGAGGATGTAGCTTAAATTAATTTAGTAGAATTTATTTCTTTAAGTTTAACATTAGGAATTTCATAATTGCCATTTGTAGGAATTTCTATCATTTTACCTAAGCCTTCCCTATCACGTTTTTTTACTGCTGAAAGAGGAGATTTCTTTATTGGAAATGAATTGTTTTTGAGACGAAACTCATAAGGGGAACCTTATTAAGCTTTTAACCACTTTTGAGATATTGACTTTGATGATTATACTTTCTTTTTTCAGGAGTTTCCAATTTTACCCATATTGTTTCATTTTACAGTATAGTATAACTCTCTCGCTGTCCCCACATCCATTCCTATTGGGCTCCCTCTCCCCTATGCTCTGGTCGAATTAGCTTTCCCCCAGAAAAAGGATGCAAGGTAAGTGTGCGAATCTTCTTTATTATTTTTATATATATGGATGTACGCGTGTGCTATACTTGTACTCCCCACCGCGAAGTAATGCTAGTAATTCCCTGTCTCCTGCACCGGAATCTTCGTAAATGTCTCAGCTTGACATAAACTTAGGGACTCCTGTCCGTCTGCTGAGATGCAATGTTCATGGAAAATATGATAGAATCTGCCCACCAATTAACTAGCTGGGCTACATGATCACTGAAACAACAAATTCTTAGCTCTTGGACCTTCTCACCCATCCAGTCTTCTTAGTTTACTGGCGCAGAGACGAGCACACAGCACACTGATCGACTGCTTTGGGTACCAATCAGCCAGAAGCAAAAACTTGGACAATGAGTCTGGACAAGCTAACAATCTTTTCCGAGCTAACTGTTAACTACGCTGCAATTGAAATAAAATCGTTTGTTCTCTTACGATGTTTCGTACGGGCAAAGATCGCTTTCTATATTCGTGCCCGTAGGGTATAAAATTACGTAAACCTGCGGTATGTGTTGCTCACACCATTGGGTGGCGGATTGTTGAGTAATTTAATACTAAATGGCTGATTTTTTTGTATAGGATTAAAAAATTACCTCGTTCCTCGGCGATTACATAAAATTGAAACTGCTTTCCTTCGCCGAACTTCAAAAATGATCTCTTTATAAGCTTCGCACAAATTCAATGATTGCATTCAGACTGTGTTCATAACTTCTTGTTTGGGCACCTTCCTTTAACAGCGTAGCAGAGAACAAACAATCATACACGCACTCAAGCATGCGCATGAGTGGCTTCCAACATCTCCAATAAAGTTAATACAAGTACAGAATTGCCTTCAGACATTCCTAAGCTTTTGATTCCACCAATCAGACACGATTCCCTTCGTCGTCATAGTAGATGAGGTCCTCCCTACCCACGGATCTGAAATCGGGCAGTTCATGGTACACAACTCCCTCCTTTTGGCCTTCATCTTTCGCTGATTTGATTTCAGGCAGTTCATGGCACACAACTCCTGTACGATTTGGGTCTGGAGCACCGGAGGTCCATTTCGTTTTCAAACTGTTATTGTTGTCCAACTCCTCATGGCACAAGACGTCGACGTAGGTGGCTTCTTTGGTGCATTTTGGGCAATGATTTTGGACACGTCCCTCTTTGCCTGTAAAATTCGAATATTGTTAGTAATTCTTAATGCAACTTTAATTCATAAATCTCTCCCCCTCAGGGGATGCAACTATTGTATCTATTTGACTTAGCACTCCCAGGGGGAAAATGTGAGAGCCCGAGCTCAGAGTTAAGAAGGCCTTCTTTTTGTTCGAAAAAAATGTTTTTCTTATGTTAAGGACCATCTTTTTCCGGTTCACTGTTGTCCTGTTTTTCAGCCCTCACAACTTTCTCCTTCAACTTTTATCTCATTTTATGAACTTCTTTCTAAACTTACTGTTTCAATGCCCTTTCTACATAGATTCCGAGTTTTCTCAACTACATAATAAATGGTGCTCTCCATCCTCTCTTAAGATCGCATTTGTTGTTGCGGATAGGGAGGCTTAACCTAACTAATAATCTAATCTTGTTCATTAACCTCTTTGATAGTCTTAATATAATGAAGATAAAAATGAAATTCTTCTCGCGTAAGCAAATAAATTTACCAGATTTCCAGCAAGGTCTTTGCATAACATTCTACCTACAACTCGCGACTGCATCGCTTCTCAAATTGACGATAAACGCATATGTATCGACTGCTTCTCATTTTTGGCTCACATTTCGCTGCACCCTAGTTTTTCCATAATAAATTCTAAATGTTTTATATGAATATTACACGTATACATATTTAACAAATAAACATCTACGATGGGCAGCACAGACCCACGATTTTCCCCGTTATGTATAGCGGTCGATATCTCCTCCCATCTAACGTAAGCTCAAACAACTGCCCAATGAGGTGGGAGCATTTCGTACTGATGCAGAAATAATATTTTTACAGTATTGAAAATATAAAACACACCAGAGGATACAAATACATTTATGAGAATTAGCGATACTGGAGGGAAATGTGCAATGATGAGCTAAAGGTAAGGTAAGCGTTCCTTTAGTTGAAATGAACAAGTTTTCTGTTTGTTACGGACCATTTTTTTTCGGTTGGCTCCCTGTTGTTCTATATTTCAGCACCTACTACTTTCTTCGTCAACTCTAATCTTATTTCATAAACTTCCTTCTGAGTTAACTGTTTCTATGCTCAGTGTTTCTCATGTGGGAACACACCTTATACATAGATTCTTTGTTTCTTCAACTCAAAATTAAATGAAGCCTTTCTCTCGTTACAATTCTTCTACTATGATTAAAGAAGCGTAAACTAGCCTATCTAGCCTGCAATTAAAATTTGAATGAGAATATTGATAGAAAATATAGAATCTGCCCACCAATTAACTTGCTGTGCTGCATGATAACTGAAACATTAAATTCTTACCTCCTCTAACATCGAAATAAAATCTCAACACTCGTCTTACCTGGTTCCGCATTTGAGCGCTTCTTGCATACATGATAAACAACAGCAATGATGATCACGATGAGGATGATGCCAAGACCTCCGCCTGCGATGACTTCGGGCTTACTTTCCTTGTCGTCAGCACTTAGTGTTTCTTCTGTAAAGAAATGAGTCTAGGGAGCGTGATATTGTTCCAAGTATTTTACCAAGCACAAAATGAGGCATACAAAATTAAAGTAACTAAAAGGATTTGATCCACCATAACTAGAACAAGGAAGTGTCGAAAATTATAGAATAAGACAAATGAAACTGAATCCATTGTGCTACGTAATAATTTCTTTTACATCAAAGAAGAAAAACAAAAATATTTCACAAGTATTGTACAACCATGAGATGCCAAACCTTGTAACTCACGATATATCAAATTGGAATTATGTTCTAAAACGAAATGAAACTAAGCTCATTTGGCTTAGTAAATACTTCTCTCGGCCCAACTGATTTCAACTTAGATGATAATGTATTGTTATGACTAATCATGTTACAACGATATGGAAAGCTTTGTCATTTATTTCAGTAAATTCAATACTGGAATTTTGTAAAGCGTAAAAAATTGACACTGTTACACCTAACACTGTCACCGGAATTGACACTATTACCTAATATTGACACTATAACTTCTAACATTGTCACTGAAATCAAAGCTGTGCCTGAAATGTTTCTCATTGAAATCAGTTGCTTTGATTCCATTTAAAGTTTCTAAAGTTATTCCAGTTTTATTTATTGTTGTTTGACGACATAGTTATAGTAGTAAATGGAGAATCATTTACTACTCATATCCAGCATGATTTCAAAATCATTTCCTATTATCGAACATTTCTAGGAAGATTCCTTTAATATGCTCTTTTTCTCGATTGCTGCCCAATCAACAATATGGGAAAAATCACAGTTCAGCATTTATGACCAGCATCGTATACAGTATACAATACCATTCAATTACAATTTACTCATTAAGGCTAACAAATGAACGTCAGTGTTGTTGGATGCGCTTCGCAGTCATTTGTCAAATTATTTCAATTCTTGCGAATACAGTTGAGCTTTTGTGCAGTTAAACTGATGCGCGTAATTCGTTCAACATAGATAACTTGTGAGAAACTATTTAGGAAGAGGAATTAATCAACACAATGTTGCCACCTGACGTGTAATCCACCACGTGCCTGTACTTGCTGTCAACCGCGTGCCTGTACTTGCTGTCAACCGCGTGCCTGTACTTACTGTCAACCGCGTGCCTGTGCTTGCTGTCAACCGCGTGCCTGTACTTACTGTCAACCGCGTGACTATACTTACTGTCAACCGCGTGACTATACTTGCTGTCAACCGTGCACCGCGTACCTGAACTTGCTGTCAACCGTGCACCGCGTACCTGAACTTGCTGTCAACCGTGCACCGCGTACCTGAACTTGCTGTCAACCGTGCACCGCGTACCTGAACTTGCTGTCAACAGTGTGTTTGTGTTCGCTGTTGACGGAGCTGTCGTACTTGTATTTTCCGTATTGACGATCGCTTGTGGAGTCGTTCTCGAAGGGCCACACTGCTCGTGTGTATTGATAATGCGAAATGGTGGGTGACTTACTACGTCGTTAACTATCCAGAAGCCAAACGTATTGCCTATGGAGCTGTCTTCTTTAATCAAAGTAGGTACAATAATTTCTTGAGAATGCAAAGCCGAACTAACGATGATTTTATTATAGTTAAACTCAAGCTTCACCGAGAATGAACTCGCGCCGTCATTCGAGATTAGACGCCTTGTAATTTTTACTCCATGTGAAAAGTATGAAGCTAGGAAAGAGATATTAGTTGCACCACATGGATTGATGCAAAGAGTCACCGACAGATCAAATATGGGTCCAATTTCACAAGGATTATTACACTCGTTGTCCAAAAATTGCACTTTTTCGTCATTTGTGGGCGTTCTTAAAGACTTGATGTCAGGACAGTTCTGAGGGCCTGGAGTCTGGCCGCTGCAGCTCAGCACCGCGGCAGTCAACTGCAGCAGCGCCACCAAAAGCCACTTCATCTTGAGAGTCTCACTGAAATTTTTAGCACTAAATCCTTCGAAATTTTTCGTGTATTTGATCCGGTTGATGTCCTAGAGGAAGATGTGAACACTCACGAGCATCATCTTATTTGTCGTGGAATATTTTACAATGGTCCTGAAAAATCAATTCTGCAAACAAACCACACTTCCGATTTGCTCATGGAATTACAGGCTTAAAGGTTCACGTAATTGAATTTGATTCATTGTGATTATATCTG
>JACJUY010003896.1:50316-63802 GCA_014220935.1 Platorchestia sp. MABIK | reverse complement strand
TGAGCTTAAACATGGCTTTCCCATGATTTCCCATGCTATTCTATGGCTTTCCTATACTTTTTTAAGTCTCAACTGCTGATATTCTATACAACCTAATCGAACCTAACCAACAATACACGTATCAGTGTATTGTAGAAAGCTCCTGAACTGAAATATAGACATCTGCAGTCATATATTTTTCTTCCATACACGTGGTAGTCTCCGGCGTCTTTCTTGCTGTCGAAGTCTTGCTGCTTCTCTCTTGCGTTTGGACACATTTCTATTCATGGTGGCTTCTTTTACCTGAATTTTATTCTGAAATATCGTCTATTATCCCTTCGAAGCTTTTCAAGAAAATCAAAATTTCTAAAACAATGACTCAAGTTCAAAAATCTTGGGCCTTATACCCAGTGGTAGCCAGGTTACTGGTCAAACGAATTTAAAACATTTCTTTTTGCATTATCAATTAAAAATATCAAAGCGACATGATGAATTTCAACAGAGAAAACTCCATCGAAAATTTCTATTCTAAAAATAAGCCGATTGCGTATTGTGGATACCATAATCAAGAGGGGTCACACGGACGGAGGGACGGACGCGGCTACTTTTATAATAGTGAAAATTGTTTTTGTATTAATTCAACAAGCACTGCAACTGCAAGCCTACAAAACTTTAGTGACTCGACAAATTCCCACGCAACCGTAGTTCAACTTGCACTGAGCCACTAACCGGCGGTATGCATTACGTCGTCCTGACACGGCCCCGGCCCGGCCCGGCCCCGGCCATGACGAATTTGTTGACCCCGGTTCCGGCCCCGGCCAAATTTTCCACCCCGGTCGGTCCGTACCGACCGACAGTAGGCAAGTCTCTCATCCGTCAATAAACATGACCGCATCGCAATTCAAACATCAAAAAAGTATTAAAATGAATAAAGTTTTTAGCCTATATTTTGTTCATTCTAAATAATAGAACTGATTAATAAAGACTCTGTAAAACTGACAAAATGTACAAAACCCATATTCCGGAAAACTCGATATACTGATCTGATTCTAATGATGATTTTTGGTAGATTGTTGATTGTAGCAGTTCAAGCCATCTATTGCGTGACCAACAGGTTTTACAGCCACCTGATCGCTGCCTAATTAGGTGGACTAAGAAGATCACTTTCAGACTCGTGTTAACCGGCAAATTTTTCTTGAGAAACAGAGAAAGAACTGTGCTTTAGCGTTCCTGTGTCAATAAGGCAAACAGATTTCTTAAGGGAAAACTTTACAGACCTCTAATACAAGATAAATTCATTTTAAAAATAAAAAATGCTAGTGGACTTTCTTCTCAGTGGACAGGGCAACTGTCACGATATTTCACAGCTTATTTTCACGTACCTAGTGATACACAATATTCCAGACTAAAGTTTTGCAGTGAACTCGTACTACTAAAAAAATACAATTTAAGCTCATCTGCGCGTCAGTTCAATAATAGTTCCCAAAAGACACTTGGTCGTAAAACCATTCACAGCTCGTTCACAGATACAGTTCAAAAGCGACGATTTTTTGCAGCTCAGAAGCCTGCAAATGCCTTCCTAATCACTTTTGAAATTGGTAAACCAAAACTTCCAGAAGTAAGTACTAATGTCCAACATGTGGTCTTGGCAACGGCCAGAAGCTACTGAGAACGCTATAATTTTATCCGAGGGACCGGACAGCTTGAAGATGATCACCCTCTCACTGCACGCTTGGGCGGACGTTCTCTGACGTCAGCTCTTCTTGAGGTTTCCTGTCGCCGAATGCAGCTCATTTTGCAGTCTTTGTCATCGTACACCAGGATCTAAATGCTATCAAGCACTCTGTGCGAAAGAACATCCTACTCATGGTTTGAATTGTAAGTCCGCTATTGTTGTTTATGAGTCGTCGAGAAGACGCATTCGCGCTCGATTACTATATTGTAAAGCAAGTTTTTATGTATCTTCGTAATTTGATACCTTCGTGTTCTAAGCTATCCATATCTCCATAGCGCTCTGCAGCTGGCTGCTTCAGCGGATGTCCGCAAAGGCGCTGATAATATAACACAAAGAGTTAACTCTCTGAGACTCCTGCAACATCTGAATGGAAATAGACCAACTCCATAAATCGCAGCGCGTTTTTTTGTTTTCCATTTCCGTTCAAGTGAGACTCTCAGAAAACATTGGGCGTCAAAATCATGAAACAAAGGAAAGGATGAAATGCAGCAATAATTGCTTAATTTCAGGCATACGCTCCGTAATTCGCAAATAAATGGAAATCTTTTTCTCAGTTTGATTTGTTTGCATCAGTGACAATCTCGTTTCTTGCGTGTCTTTAAAAGCGTAGAACAAGAAAGCTTTGCTGTACAGAGAGTTGTAACTGAAATTAGTATTGGAGTTCTACTTGGCTTCTTGAGCCCTCTTATTTGATGTAATTAATTATAAGATTTTCAGTATTGCCGCTCAGAGGGTCGCTCAGAGGGAGCTTTGACTCAGGGCATCTGGAAGAGACGATGAATGGGATCGAAATTTACAGGTAAATTGTGGCTTGTAGGGCTTGATTCGCTAAATGACGGTTTTTTCTGCAGGCGAGAATGAAACAGGAAAAAACATCAAATCCCTTCAACCGAACTTGAAACTTCTCTGCTATAAACAAACTCCTCTGCTATGGAAACGTAGGCGTTGCTCTGATAAAATGGACGTTTTCACGGGCTATGACAAGTAATATGCTATCATCATTGCAACGGGGATACGGAACCTAATTTCGAATCGCACAGTTTTACATCCTCTTAAGATGGAGGATATTTGTTTCACCTAACTAAATTATTTGAATCATTAAAGGTAATTTTTCCACTCTTAACTGTTTCTTCAAAAAAATTACGTGAATTTTTTACAAGTTTTTGCTGGAATCTTCTCGCTTTTGTACATTTTCTTGATAAAATTGATCAGACCCGTACTTACCCAAAAAAATTTTTGGGGTTTGCTTTATCTATGTATGTTCAATAAGTTAAGCATATTTAATTAGCTATCGAGATTGCTTCATTGGAAAAAATATCGTTTTATAATTGTGTTCTGTCAAGAGAAGAATCAAATCTCAAATGAAATATGGCTCACAACTCACTCTGACAAATAAATCCGCTGGAACATGCACATACCTATTACAATGATTGGTTAGCTTTAATATAAGCTGTCATACGGGATTTCACAGTCCGATGACCATGTTCACACTTTTATGCTAAAAAAATGTGAGGGCCCCAGCTGAGAGTTAGGTAGGCCTTGTTTTGTTAAAATAAAATGTTTTTGTTATGTCAAGAGCCACCTTTTTTCGTTTTTTCAGCACCTACTACTTTCTTCTTCGACTTTGATCGTGTTTCATAATCTTCTTTCTCAACTTACTGTTTCTATGCTCTTTCTGCATAGATTCCGCTTTCCCTTAATTCTATACTGAACGGTGATTTCCTCCTTTCTCTCTTTGGATCGTCTTTGTGGCGAATAGGGAGGCTTAAACTAACTTATAATCTAATCTAATCTTTTATACACAAAGCATGACCACTCAACAGTAGCTTGAGAAGGTATAAATGTTCTCTGGGTAGTACCAAGCGTTCCAGTTAGTTTGGATGCATATTATTATTTTATTTTTTCTTCGTTTTTTAGTCTAGAAAGGTTTTTATTATAATCATGATTCTTTTTCTTGATTCCTCAATTGAGTTAAAAAAGGTCGTTCGTATTCGATAATTAGATATTAAAAAAACTTCAGGTCCATCATAACAATTCATTACTTATTATAGCTGTGATGCATTATTGATCATCAAATGAAAATAAGGCTAAAAAATTACTAAAAACTATAAGCAGCCTTTCATTTTAACTCACATAGAAGAATATATTAAATTCAATTCCTGAGGAATCTAGGTATACAATAATTTTTTAAATAATAATACCTTTCAGGATGGAAATTCAAATCTTAATTTCTATTCATTTCAATGAAAAAGGATTAGAACGCCTCTTACCGTATCGGATGCGATACACTTCACAGACGCGTCTGAGTGAACTCCAACTCATTGAAGTATCGTTCTTTCTGTTTTACATCCAGTGCTTTTGTTTAATGAATTTCTGATTACCACTTTATGTGTACCATTCTATACCTCATTATTTATGACTTATCATCAAAAAATTTCAAATTCAGAAAACCCATTTTTTTATGAGAGAAAGGATTAGCCTTTACTTTATATCTGTTTTGATAACCAAAACAGTTCTTGGATGTAACTCATGTGACTTATTTTTTTCGCTCTGCCGTCTGGTTTCCTTTGAATATCCGAATCTCGTAATAACACCGGAAGGGTTATAAATGCATGTCAAATCAGTTTATCGGGAAGTTCTTTTCTCCTTCCCCTCAAGAGATTTCTGAAATGCTACCTGTACTTTTTATATATATAATTTGTATTCAATCATGAGGAATATTTTCTTGTGTAGAATAAGGATTATGAGAACGCTACATTAAAAATCGAAGCAAACGAAATTATTTGTAAAAATATAATAATGAAAGCAAGCACTTTCCCTATGTAAAAGCAAATGAGATAAATATACGTTAAGTAAAATAATATAGAATATGATGGAAGAAATGAGCCGATGGGTCTCTTTCTTGGGTGGCCATCCAACGCAGACTAACACTAATCACGCGCAGGCACCACAGTAGGAGTAAAATAGAAGGGCTGAATGTCGATATATATTTATATATTCAAATACAAGATAAGAGACAGTAATAAACATAGGACAGTGATTTAAATTAGGATGATTCCTACAACAAATATCGTTAAAATTCAATTAATTAGCTGGACACATAATCACCGCAAGGCTATTTTTCTGTTATGTGGAGTTGAGTTTGCGAAGAACGCTTGATCGAGGTTCAATCGGAAAGAACAATAATACGATGGGATTGAATTTGTTGTTGGAACATCTTTAAACACTAATTATAACTGTGAACAAACGGAAATTCTACTACCTAAAACATCATCACGCAATATTATCATGTAATATTATATTTTATAATTTGTGATATTATATAATGTAATGCATAGTATAGTATATAAAATAATCTATATGTAATATTTTATATTATAATTTAATTTTAATAGGCCAGGGGCACATTAAGAATGTCAGGACTTCTAAAGAGTGAGATGATTTTTTACTTCTTCGAAAATTGTATTGGTGATAGTTTCTTTCAATAGGAAAACTGACGTTTTTAAATTTTGATTCACTAGCAGTACACTGCATTCTTCTGTGCGTAATTATAAAGATGCTTGGAGGAATTTCATTCCACATTCAATACACAATTACATCCTCCTGTTCAATTCCTTGCACTTATAGTGTTCTCATTACAAATTCTTTATTGTGTTTTGCGGTTTTCGTTATATGTTGCTCAAAAAATATTTCCTCCATTGCTCGACTCGACCACAAAAAAAATTTTTTAGCTTCAGCTCAGCCGAGGTTGTGATATATATATATATAGTATATACACACAAATAAGAGTGTGTGTATGCATCATGCCTAGTATGATCAAAAAAAATTCAAGTGCATTTTGGTAGATATCATTCAAATTAAATACTGTGTACGTAACTCCGTACCAAAGATATCCAGACCTCGTTTCCCCCATACGGAGGTGATATCGATAATCATTTTCTCTAGTTTGGACAATCCCAGAAAGCCACTCATCGGTTGCAGTTTATCCGGAAGTACTGCCTCCTGCTGTAAACATAGACAGTCGAGCCACATTGCCTAGGAGAGTTCTGGAGGAGCTCCGTCGGGGCAGCTAGCCGGGCCCTCTGGTCTGCCCGGGCACCCACGGAAGATATTCTTTCCGTTCCTATCTCGTGCTGTGCTTCTTCGCTTTGAAGCTCGTCTTGAACATTTTCTGTTTCACTTATTTTTGTTCAGGGATGAATTAATAATTTGATTTTTCTTGCGAGCCTCGCTACTTAAGACTAAACATTTACTTAGGGTCCTCTTAAAGAGGCTGTTCCCTTAGGATCATCCTAGAGAGGTCATTTACTTAGGGTTCTCCTAAGGAAAGAATTTTCAAGTGTTCTACTAGAGAAGCAATTTATTTAGGGGCCTCCTAGAGAGGTCGTTGCTCAAATTAATGAGATAAAATTAATAACCTTAACTTTAATATTAAGATTTTCATAATTGCCTCTTCTTGTGAATTTTATAACTCTACCTGAGCCTTCCCTATCATTTTCATACCGCTGAAAGGGGAGATTTCTCTCTGAGGGGAAACTCTTTAAAGGAGCCTTATGAAGTTATTAACCACTTTGTGATATATTAATTTTGATAATTATACTTTCTTTCCTCAGGGGTCTCAATTTCTAGGCATATTACTTGCTTTTACGGTATAACTCTCTCGCTGTCACTACTGCTATTTTTATTGGGCTCCTATTCCATTTTGTCCTGGTGGAATTAGCATTCCTCTCCACATACGGAAATTTTACAGTGCGAGGGTGCGAATCTTGTTAATTATTGCCATATTTATGGATGAACGCTTGTGCTGTATTTTTACATCCCACCGCGAAGTAATGTTAGTAATTCCCCGTCTCCTCCTGCACCAGCATCCTCGTAATTGACTCGGCTTGACTAAAATTTGAGTACTCCTCATCTGCTGAGATGCAATAAGGTCGCTCTGAGACCTTCTCACCCGTCCAGTCTTCCTAGTTTACTGGCGCAGAGACGAAGGCGCGAGCACACAGCACACTGGTCGACTGCTTTGGAAACCGATCAGCCAGAACCCAGAACTCTGGACAAGCTAACATTCTTTTCAGAACTGACTTAACTATCCCGCGATTGAACTGAAATCGTATGTTCTCTAACGGTGTACTGCTGTCCTGTTTTTTCAACACCTACCACTTTCTTCTTCAACTTTGATCTTGTTTCATGAACTTCTTTCTCATCTTACTGTTTCTATGCCCTTTCTGCATAGATTCCACCTTCCCTTAACTCCATACTAACTGGTGCCTTCTTCCTTCCTCTCTTTTGGATCTCATTTGTTGAGGATAGGGAGGCTTTAACTAACTAACAATCTAATCTCTAACGGTGTTTCGTACGAGCAAAGTTCGCTTCCTATATATGTTCGTGCCCGTAGAGTAAAAAAATTTTGTAAACCTGCAGTATTTTTTATTTAAACCATCCCGTAGCGTATTGTTGAGTAATTCATTACTAAATGGCTGATTTTCTCCTATAGGATTAACTAATGCAGTTTACCTCGTTCTTCGGTGACAACATAAATTTTAAACTGTTTTCCTTCGCCGAACTTCAAAATTTGTCACTTAAAAGCTCCGCACAAATCCTATGATTGCATTCAGACTGTGTTTATAACGTGTCATTAAACAGCATATCAGAGAACAAACAATCATACACGCATTCGAGTATGCGCACGAGTGGCTTCCAACATCTCCAATAAAGTTAGTGCAAATACAGAATTGTCTTCAGACATGCCCAAGCTTTTGATCCAAACAATCAGACACGATTCCCTTCGTCGTCAAAGTAGACTCGGCCTTCACTTTCCAAGGTTATGAAATCGGGCAGTTCATGGTACACAACTTCCTCCTTTGGACCCTCACGTTTCGCTGATATTTCAGGCAGTTCATCGTACACAACTCCTGTGCAATCTAGGTCAGGAGCACCGGAGGTCCATATCGTTTTCAAATTGTTTTCGTTGTCCACCTTCTCATGGACCACGACGTCGTCATAGGTTGCTTCTTTGGTGCATTCGCCACTTTGTATAACACGTCCCTCTTTGCCTGCAAATTCGAGTAATGTTAGCAATTCTTACAGGGGCTTTTTTAATTATTCTGTTAGAAAGTTTTAATATAATCAAGCTAAAGATGAAGTTCTTCTCGGGTGAGCAAATAAATGTTCCCAGATTTCAAGCAAGGTTTTCACAAAACATTCTACCTAGAACTCACTCATCGCTTCTCAAGTTTACGATAGACACATGTATAGACTGCTACTAATTTTTGGCTTTCTGTTCGCTGCACCCTAATTTTTCATGAAAATTAGTGTTCGATATTCTAACGATTTCATATTAATTTTGAAAATTTCAACTATTACAATCCCTTTACACTGAAATGCATAAAATTGTGATGAAACGTAACCCTTTAACGTCAGCATTTTATGCTCATATTACCATTATCACAACCGCCATCATTAAACAGTCTCCGGCATCGTGTAATCATCCAAATCAAAACAAGGAAGTAACACACTCAACAATGAACTTCGAAGAACACATTAGGGCGCAAATTTTACAAGGAATATAGTATATTAGAACCATTTTAGAAAGTGGATTTTGAAACCCACTTTGACGGTAGAGGGTTAAGCTAACCTTTATTCATCAGTCGCACGATTACAGCGGTCAGTACGAACACGACGCCGAGCAGCACCACCACGGCAAATATCCACAGAAAGTGCGACACTTCCATGCTGGAACAATGGGCCCTCTCCGGCCATGGTCTCATGTAGTCGTAGTGCTTTTCGCCGCTGCTCAAAAGAAGAAAATAGGAAAAGGTTTATTTAGATTAAGATGATACAAAATACGCCAGTTGATTTTAAAATGCCGTGACATTAGTACATTAGCATTCTTAGATGATGAACATGCATGGTTATCGTAGTAACCATGAACGTGTATTCCCTTTGTTCAGACTTTCTAAGGGTGATACCGTATGTTGTACAAGTGAAAGAAAAATGTAGTGTACATATTGTGAGGTAGCGCGATTTCTTTGAAATTAAGCTTACGATTTTTTGAAGCATATTGCGTAGGTCAAGAAACACTGTTTCAGGTGCAGTGTCTGATTTGATATCTCACTCCATGAGCAATTAGTCATAGAAATTAAATATTGGCACTTCAAAAATAGGTGCCTGAGTAATCATGAGAATTTCATGAATTCGTTCATGATGGTTGAGGGTGCGGATGAGGTCGTTAAATTCTTAGGCAAATACACTAAAAAATGTGATATTTTCACAGTATTTTGGTTATGAAGGAAAAGTAGGCTTACGTACAACATCACCATGTATCAGAAATATGGTCGTTCTAGCTTCGTATTATCACATAACATTGCATTTATGTTTTTTGAATGTGTTATAAGTAATTTTGCAAGAATAACAGTTTTAATCTAGCATTGCATTAATCGCAAGGTTTATTATCGCTATCGAAAACGTCGCTCCCTTGACTTGCAGATAGTTGCATTTTTCTATTAATTTCAAATGTTACTGCTTACGTCATTCTAAAAAAATTTCAGTGTACAGTTATTCACGGAATGTAATGCACTTCTCAGGTATTTTAATGTTTTAAGGATTATTATTCACAATTAAGTATCAACTAACATGAAAATTGAATATTCTCGTTTATGGTAATGTGCAATTACCCTCAAGATGTGCGTTGCGTCTCTCACTCTATAACAGTGGTTCCTAACCTTTTTTGGCATTGACCCAAAATCTGCCTAAAATACAGTAACTGCCGCGACCCATGCCTCCATAACAATAAAAAAAATGAGTTCATAATTTGACTATTTGTTTGAAAACAGGTTACTACAGGTTTTCACTACAGTAACAAAAATGATTGCTGTCGTATTTATCAATATAAGCAGCACATTGGAACAACAGTGACGTCCTGGGTCGCGACGCAGGGGTGAAGAACCACTGCTCTAAAAGATGGAAAAGTGCTGTTCTTCATCACAGCCTCAGTGTGAATCAGCAAATTTGATTGATGAAATGAAAAGAAATGAGCTCAGTCTGAGTGTTATTCAAAGAATTTCTTCTAGAATGGGTTTTGCTAGTCGCGCTGAACATGATCGGTCTGTCATTTTTTGAAAATCTCCTTCTTCGGTACAAAACGTGAGTACATGCATTTGAAACTCCGTTGGAAATTTAATAGCTTTTTCATCAGTTTAAATTCTAGTTTAAAAAGAACTTGGTAAAAAATCTTTCATCACCTATTATTTCTTTTTATGTTTTAAACTTGAGAATATTTATTTTTTCCAAGTAAACTTTTTACAGGTTTCTATGAATATTTAAAAGTGTTCACGTAAAAATATTCATCTAAGAAGTTCTTGATGAGCTCAACTTACCCGTTGAAAGAATTTTCTGACATGTTTTGTGTCAGATGCTTCAACGATTTTTTGATCACACTTTTCGAGTAGAAATTAACTCTGGGAAAATATTTTAAAAAATGACTTAACTTATTTTATGAATGAAATTTATGAACTGTATCAGCTGAACTATTCTTACGAGTGTCATTGAATGCAACGCATCTGACCTATATACATATGTAGGTGCGGATTCTACCTTTCTATGGTCTTAGGCACTCCTGTATAGCCTCTGCGTTATGCGGCTAAATTAATGGATTCTACGGCGAAAAAGTTATGCTGGGTGTTGCAGCATGAGCTTAAACTGTCATCTGCACTATTGATAGGACGCCATTGATAGGATACCATTGTTTTTATAGGATGCCCTTAGAATAGCTGAACTCATTTGAATTCACAAGTATCCTTAGACATTCAAATATGTTTAATGTTATAGTCTTCAGTAACAATTTGTTTAAAACACCACTAGTAGTAAATGATTGTTTGAAGTTTTTTGACTCTATATTTGAATGGGTCCTTTCCTGCATCTTCTATCAGCTTCAGTTTTTCTGGCGCTGTGAAAAATCTATTTAGGGCTGCTCGATACTAACGATTCTCCTCCCAAAAGAACACATCAACCCTCTGTTAATATCCTTGCCAGAGCTGAATAGTTATTTTTTTCGCTCAAACTTTCTTATTAACATTCAATGCATCAACTGCTACTACGTGAAATTCACAGCCAAACCTCACAATCCAAGAGAATATTGTCGCTCCTTCATGCCCTCATTCATCCTTCATAACGTCTTGTCTGGTTAGCCTTTAAAGGAACTCCTATCAACCATGAACAAAGCGTTGGCCAACATTGCTGGGCAGGACTGCAGGCTTCTTGTCCCAACGCAATCTTGGTTTGTAGTGGGCCAACTACATGTCATCGACCACCTCTCATTTGACACTCGTATTTCTTTCTGATCGCTCAACTGCGTGATCTTTAGCTTATCTAGATTCTCCCAAGTGCAATGGTGTAATTGTACTAAGATTCCGGCAAGCCACTCAAACTACTTTCCGCACCTTCTTAAAAACTTCTTTCCGCCCGTTAAATCACGTTGGGGCTTTCTTATTATTTTCAGAATAAATTCAAAAGACGAGATTGACAATGGGTCTAACAATGGCTATCGTTCACTACTATAACACTCAACTTTTCAACACTCATCCAGTCCGCGTACTTTTCAGTGTTATCTACAGTACATCCGTTCACAAATGAGTTGACATGAAGTTTGAAAAGAAGTTATGAAAAGATTTTTTTCAATGCAAGATACGAACAAATGTAATGAGTGACTCTATGTCTTCAACTCAAGTACAGAAAAATCAATGCCTTTTGCCTTTTATAGTCCACAGCCTTATTTTGCTTCTTATATTGCTCAGGCTCAATCACGAACTTGCTGTTGCGGCGCCTGTATGGAGCGACTGCGTAAATGTTCGAGCGACCATGCATATGGCAAATCTTGTCAGGATACGTTTGGCTGACCGTGACACGTCATTTGACAGGAAGTTCTTTCCCTGATTAGAAGTTCACGCTCTAACTCTTCGTCGTATAATTTTTCTCTGATGACTCAGTTACCAAGTTCCGAGTGCTAAGTTTTGAGAGCGAGTAGTTACTTGGAAAGCTCAACCATAATACGAAAGAACGTTCTAGTGCATTTTGCAGATCTGTAGCTGTTATCAGTAGCAGCCCACGTCTAATGTTTGCAACAACATTTGCCTTTGCAAACATTTGTAGTTATCTAAAATCAAAAGTAAATAAAACAGAGTTAAATACTTTACTAAAAAGCTAAAAATTACGCAATGTTTTTGTTGATTATTTTGTTCAAAGTTCGAAACAGCGAATTTATACCTATTACTCCTCAACCCTGGATGCAAAACTCCGGCTCCGACTTTGTTGCCAGCGACTCCGACCTTTCCGTGTTTACTAGTTCTTCTTATTTCATTCAACCATTGCCCAACCTGTCTTGCTTTCTGTGTAACTTTTAGCACCACTACATTGAACATCATTGAAAAATCAATATTGCTTCATTTATTGTAATAATCGCGTATGTGAAATGTAACAATTGTATTTGACGTATGATTTGGTCCGTGCATGCTTGTTCCTCATTCCTCATTTTGATAACGCTAATATCACTGGGTTGAAGAAGTTCGATAATTTGTCATGTAAGTGGAATGGTTTAGAAATTAGCCGTAGTGCAAACTGCGGTTTATCGAGAAAATCGGCTGACCATTGAGGGGGTCCGGAACCTTTCTTCCTGCCCTCTGAGAAGCGTATGAGAGTTTATTATTTATTTTGGCTTGGAGAATAATTTTATGTTTAAATTTAAACCGATTTGAAGTTTGTAGGTGCTATAGTTTAGAAATTAGAATTAGCGCAAAATGAGACTAATCGAGAAAATCGGCCGACCATTCTATGATCATCTATTTAAATTTAAATAAAATGCTCATCAACTAATGATCGTTATGTTAAAATTATTTAATTAGAAATACAAAACTTGTAATCTTCGTGTTCCTCATGCATATATATATTTTTTTTTCTTCTTTTTTTTTTCTTTCACGCTTTCCTTGAAATAACATTTTTGAACATCGGCCGAAACAAGCGATTCATATAGTCTTTCCTGGCGTCAAGAGTTGCGAAGTTTTATGTCAGGTATATGTAAACTGTCAAAAGTCATGAAGTTGTGTTATCTCTTCTAATTATCATTACATGTATCATCAAATGTAGTTTAAGCAAGATTGCCCTCATTGCCCTCAATCATTTTTCGACTAGTGACATGGGTAGTACAATACTCGTGTGTGTGTGTGTGTGTGTGTGTGCGTGTATCATTTAAGTGTATTAACTTTGTGATATTTTAAAAACTAATGATGGTAATTTTGTACCATCTCTATGGAAATAAACTGTTTTTTTTGAGGTGCCACGGGAACATCGCGATCCCTGCCCCTACGGGGGCGAAGAAATTTTTAACGTACATTAAAATGTTGTACATGTCAAGAGCACTAATTTGGTACTAATTTCAAGATTGTACGTTTCATAGTGTAGAAATAACCCTATTTTTTATGTAATATAGAGGTTCCTTCGGAGGGTCCCAATTAGGTTCCCATAAACGTCGAGCTGGTAGTTTCGCTCGCAATTGTTTTCGAAATATAACAATCTTGTCGAGATCAGTGCTTTCACTCAGATTTAGAATATTGAAGATTGAAATCCTTAATATTGATAAGAGGATGATTTGATTTGCTTTGTCGAAGTTTTATAATTTTTAGGTCAATAATTAAAATCGGCTGTATAAAATCAGGGAATTGACAGAATCGTGAAATATCTGATGATGTCACAGCCTATACATTTGATGAGAAGAAAATGCCA
>JACJUY010003896.1:33772-49410 GCA_014220935.1 Platorchestia sp. MABIK | reverse complement strand
ATGCCCGTTGAACTTAATCTTTATTCCTTCGTAATTAAGAATTTCCAATGAAAATTGTACAAAAGGCAAAATAAGTCTCATTTTCTAAAAAGACAACTGAACCTCTTTAAACGACTTGCGACTTCATTTTTGAAATATTAGAGTCTGTTGGAATATAGGTTTTTATGTAAATGAAGTTTCCATTTATCACTTGATTAAAAAACATAATAGGGGTTTGGAGTGAGCATTAAATTTGCGTTTTTTTTCTTATTCTTTCTTCCTTTTTCTGCGCACAGTTAGGACTGAACTCCAAATCAGAAATAAGTCTAAATTTCAGTTGGTAAAATAAGTGCACTGGCCCACTGTTTAATGTACGTCAACGTGTCAAAATTTTGTAGATATTTTCTACTCAAGTGATTTATGGCTATTATAGTATCTCCATTATATCCCATGTACCAATGTACGTATGATGTTGAAGAGAATACCGCGAAGATGTGAAACGCGAGATGTTTTTTGTTTTTCCAATACTGGAACTTGATTTACCTTAAAATTCTGTTAGAAAATTAGAAACTTTTTACGTTTTTCGAAGTCTTCTTTTCCATTTACTAATTTTTTTTCAAGTAAATTCTTATGATTACACTGAGCGCGACTGTCATTTTTGATATGGCAGGGGGAAGATTGTTTGTTTATTTTGTTTTATTTCATTATATTCATTATGTTCATTTTCAATACGTGTATATATTTGTTTATATAGATGAATATATGTGTATGTGTGCGTCAATATATGTTTAAACACACATATACAAGTGTTTGTGGATGTATACGTATATCTACATACATATATATGTGTATCTAGTTCTATTTTGTTTGAGTAAAAACAAAACTTCAAGGTCTACTAAATTTCACTTGATGCCCTGTGAACAGTTAACACTGATCCATTTTTCAGGAAAACTCGATGGTCCAGTAAATAAATTTATTGCACTAACTAAATGATTCAAAAATGGATCTATCCCTACCTCAGAGGACTTTTCTGTGAATGATGTATACGTGTTTCTAGACGTGTGTTCCGTGATGTTTTCCACAAATTACTTTTTGACTAACCTTTTCTCACTGCTTGATTATCATTTACGACGGTGTTTCAGTCTTCTTCGGTAAAGCGTGTTCTGTCTTTTGATTTCGTTCCAACTAATAATTAAGAAATCCTGAAAAATTCTCAAGTTGTTTTAAAATTATTTATTTGTTGTCAGCCATCTCTTGGTGGGTAAAATATACGAGAGATGATATTTTGATTATTTCAAAACATTATTTGCTCGCCTCGCATGTTTTGTCTATAAGTTGAGGACGTTATGTTGTAATGCATCTCATGTCTGTTTTTTTTATTTAATCGGTTTTTCTTTTTCTTTCTTGCCATTGCTTTTGCTGTGATTCGAGAGTGTCGAACTACCTAATGAAAAAACTTTCAGGGAACTTAGGTGACGTCAAGGAAGTGTTTTTGCAATGAGCTAGAGAACAAAACTATCTAGGAGAATGGAGATGAGACTGTATGGCCAATTTGTCAGTTTCATTACAATTCTTCCGTAACAGACGAAAAATTTGACCCTGTAGGAGTCGCAAGTGGTTTAAATAGGTTAGGTTGGTCATTTCGTTGGTACGGAGACGATAGCTCTCTGGGGTATATTCTTAGGTTACTTCACTTTCTTTTGTACCATACGATTTCTTTATTTTATTCTTCACTAGATATGATTTAGTATTAAAAACGAAGTTTTAAAGTTATTTTTAACTTGATTCGACCTGTTAAAAATCAGAAAATCAACTTCAAATGTAACAAGATTCACAATCAACCCAAATTTAGTCTTACATTAAAATTGAAAGTTATTTTAATTAACGTTCGTTCCTCATTTACTTGTACTGCATTTGTAACAATCTTAGGGGCGATTAAATTTCTTTACCCACCCAAGCTGTGTACGATAATAAAACTTTCGGCCCTGTACATACAGTTTTATTTAATTAATCTATATAGCCTTACACAAAAGAATGAGCTTACTACGAGGTACTTCAAATACACGTCGTTAAATTACACAAATAACTCGTTAAGTTCTGCAAATTAATAATTTACATCAAACTCGGTCTGCATTATTAATATGTTCATTTGTGCCAAAATATATTACCGAAATGATATATCCATGAATTGAAATAAATTCCTGCGTAACGTATATGAAAAAAACTTGTAACCAATGTAAGGGCAAATACATATTTGAATTTTCACTATTCGATATCTTTCCAGTTAACAATTTACACGAAGTAGAAGTTCATGTCCTCTGTATTGACAATTGAAAACACGTTCAACAAATACCAAATGTGTTATATATTGCGGCAGCAAATACACAAGCAATCATACCAATCTTACTCTCACCTTTTAACTACCACACAACAAAAGATTTAGCTCATATTGTTGAAAAATGACAATTAGGAGAAAATTTGAATGTGCAAACTCTTTTTATATCAAAATCAACGTGTGAGGAGAGTCTTTAAAGATTACTCTCAAAGTAGTTTGAAAATATTGGAAGGTATAAGAGTTTACACAGCAGAGAATAACGATGTCTGCTCTCCGGCTGTGAAAAATAACTTTTAAAGGGATGAAGACATTTCATTGAGGAACACTTGCACCAGTAAATAGGAATGGCGCAGAAACGTTATAGCGACAAAAGTGGTTTCTCTATTAAAGAGGAAAATAGAGCGGGGAAGTTTCATTCTACTACGGAGCCACATATGCATACTGCATGAAAAACATTCAGGAATTTGTAAAATAATTCCGGTCTCTTTGTCGTTACAAAATGTGAAAACAATTAACGTAATATTGTAAAATCAAAGTGAAGTAAAATTACTTCAGTCCCATAAACAAAGAAAATATCAACAGTCACTCATAAGCCCTGTGCATGAAGTCATGAAAGTGAGGAATACATTTGATGTGTTAAAATTACAACACAATTCGAGACGATGCGAAACACCAACTCCATTACAACGAAATATTGAATTAGAAAAAGGACTACTAGCAGTGATCTTCAATGATCGAAGAGACCAAGATAATTCCCTAAATTAGAGAAAAGGAACACGATGCTCTCATTGAGAACACACCAAAGCAACAAACAAGTTAGCTGAAGCATTCAAGTATTCTATTCGAAAATAATTCATACTAAACAGTTTTGTGATAAAGCGACCGAGCACGACAACAGTCGTGAACAAGCCAAGAACAATGCTAATGCTGCATCCCATACAAAATGTCAGCACTGTTTGCAAGCAAGCACCATTCGTGCTTGGCAGTATTAAACAAAAATTTCTACATTTCCCTTGTCATCAGTAGGAAAACATTCCCATTTTGAAATACAGAAACGGCGAGCTATTTAGTGTCATTACTCCCTATTTGCACTTGCGGAAGTTTAACAACTGATGCTCGCAGACCAACAAATTTGTACCACAACGCCACACATACACCACAAACTACGCAGCGGAAGGTAAACTGCACGGATTGACGTGGCTATTACTACATCGAGTTACCGAAAATTCGGTAGTAGGTTCCAACGCGATGAGTCTCGTTTGCAGAATTCAAATAAGCACCAGGGGAGCTTTAGCTCTTCTCGGGAGAAGACACTTCATGCCAGTTCAATCGACGCCGAACCGTCTACTTTCTGCCGTAGTATCCACCGTAGCTCTGGTGACTCCAAGACGACTGCGCGGCTGGCTGCGAGTAAGCAGAGGAGCCCCAAGATCCGTGGGTCTGAGCTGCAGGAGCGGCAGGCGCCGCGGCAGCAGCAGCCGGGGTCTGGCCCCAGGTCGTGCTTTGGGGCCACGTGTTGCTGGTTGAGCTCGCCGCACCCCACGTGTTCGCGGCGGCCGGTGTGCTCGAATCGGTGCGGTAGGTCTGCATTTATGAAAAAGTTGCGTGAAATACTCATACGTGCTCCGAACACGATGAAAATTTAGGTTTGAAAATTGTAAACAAGACGGCTTATTTGAGAACATCGAACTGATAAATTGTCTCTTCTTGCAAATCTCTCATAGGTTACATTATAACAATGACTTTCAATTAATATGCACATAATTTTTGCAATGCGACCCTACTGGCAACTGTAAAATCAGGATCCAGCCTTTAATGCTAGTCTGCTGACAACTTACCATAGATGCCGCTCTCGCCCAAACAAGAACTGCTTCAAGTATTTTTGTCGTTTCATTCCTGAGGCTGAAGTCTACTTCAGTAGCCCTGACATATTACAATTCTTTCCTATTGGTAAATCAACGACACACCCATTATATTCAATAGAATTTTAGTTCTTTTTAGTATCTTCTCCCGATCATATGAATGCAACAAATTCCTTTAGCATGAGTGAGATGTACTCCAACTCGACGAACAATTATTAAAGCAAACCCCCTTCTCAAGTTTCAAGAACCTAGACATGTAAATATAACAAAATCAAATAAGTTAGATAAGTTGAAATAAACGACGACTATTATCATTGAAAATCGATAATGGTGAACACTTAACCACGTACTTGAGAAGAATAGTAGGGCTGAGTTCCACCGGTCTGTTGTCCGTAATAGGACTGCGGCTGTTGTTGGCCCCAACCGTACCCGCCAGTCTGTCCGTACCCTGACGCGGCCGTGGTACTACTGTAGCTGGGAGTGCTGTAAGCCGTCCCCTGGTGACTGTAGCTGCCGTAGCTTTGGTTGTACTGAGACCCAGATCCACTTTGGTTCCAGCTACTGCTGGCCTGATATCCGCTGTCCTGAAAAGAGTCTCTTTTTAAACCTTTTTAACGTCAGCATTTTTTTACTCATGTTTCCGTTATTTTAACCACCATCATTAGACTTTCTCTGACATCAGGCAGTGACCGAAATTAGACTGCGGAAAGAGCTGCCACTCGGCGGTGAACTAATAAGAAAACACTAGGGAACAAATTCGACAAGAAATACACTACATTGAGGCCATTTCAGAAGTGGACCGAAAAATCCTCCGGGGAAGCCCGAGCTCATATTAAAGTTGAAGAAATACACGTCTCGAGATATTGTTTCAGTTCAGAAACTAATACTTGGTAGTTTTAAATTTATTGTCACAGCAAAATGAGCAGCTCAAAAGCATTACTGAAATGGGATTTTTGAATCATGTTACAGCCTCGCTAAGGCCCGCTAAGAGGAAGCACAAGTACCAACAAAAATGCAAGCTAATTAAAAAAGAAGAAAAAATAAAATAGTTGGTTTGTACAAGAACTGAATGCGTAAACTTTCAATTTATAACGGAGAGACAAAGAAAATTGTTATGATGGCATACATTCTGGAATAGCAGAACCCAACTAAGGCCCTACAAGCTTTGACGATTTAAGGTTGGCAGGCTATGCTTTTAGGTCAGGGAAATATTTCCAACCTGCTGGTTACTGACGATGATGCACACACACTACTGAATAACCCACGAGATCATAACATTCTTACGCATGTTTTACTTCAGAAACATCCTACACTCTGGTCTGTTCGAACGCATTTCAAGCATGCGCACAATATTGTTAACACCAATTCAAAGTTAATGCATTCCGCATGCTGAATAAAGACATTTCTGAGCAACGCTAGTTCATCTAGTTGGCAGACACACTCTCATGATACCCATTGTAGCACCAAAAGATTAGATTATTAGTTAGTTTAACCCTCCCTATCCGCCACAAAGGCGTTCCAAAGAGAGGAAGGAGGAAGGCACCAATTAGGATGGAGTTAAGGGAACACAGAATATATGCAGAAAGGGCATAGAAACAGTATATTGAGAAAGAAGATTTTGAAACAAGATTAAAGTTGAAGAAGAAACAAGTAGGTGCTGAAAAACAGGATAGCAGTGAACCGAAAAAAGATGGTCCCTTGACATAACGAAGGCATTTTATTTGAACAAAAAGGTCTACCTCCCTCACAGCTCGGGCCCTCACATTTTCCTCCTAGGAGTGCTAAATCAAATAGATACAACCGTTGTATCTCCCTGAGGGGAGCACCCTGAGAATGAGTAGATTTTACAATTCCAACGTATGCCCTAAAAAAATATTTTCATTCTAAAAAAAATCAGTCGCATGCTAAGAATGAAGTCATTTTCTTGACAAATCTATAAATACGCCTACAAAATATTCCCAAGTACTGCACTATGTTTTTGGCAATTGGTACTGTACACCAGCACTTTTTCTCTAACACACATCCAACAACAAATAAACAACCAAAAGGAAATTCGGGAGAACATTGTAACACCCATAAAATCTTTGACATCTTATCCATACATGTTACTCAAAAAAAGCACAAATTCTGAACCAGGTCACCTACGTTCGTCCCTAACAGTCAAATTTACACGACTTGCATTAGTTCTGTATGATGAATACTGAATTATTCCAGCAGTCATTTTCTGTTAAAAGAGCAGGAAAAACTAGATCCTAGCGAGAGACTCAGGCCAAAAGAGCAGGAAAAACTAGATCATAGCGAGAGACTCAGGCCAAAAGAGCAGGAAAAACTTGATCTTAGCAAAACCCAGCCTCCCTCCAACTTACTGGATACTTATTGTAGCCACCACTGCCACCAGACGCCTGGTAGCTGCGGCCACCTCCTCTGTTGTCCCTGAAGCCTCCCCCGCGATTGTAGCCCCCGCGGTTATCCCGATTGTAGCCACCGCCCGAGCCACCGGCATTGCGATTGTCGCGGTTATAACCACCACCGCCGCCGCCGCCGCCGCCGCCCGTGCCGAGACGGCTGGTGATGTCGCGATTGTTGTTGCGGTTCCAACCGCCGCGATCTCTGCGGTCATAACCACCGCGACGGTCCCTATCGCGATCCCAACCTCCACGGAAGTTGTTGTTGTTGTTGTTGTTGTTATTGTTGTAGCTACCGCTGCGGTAGTTGTCTGTAAAGTAATACATCTAAAATCTTGCACATGAGTTAAGAAACAGTAAATTCGAAAAAATGACATGGTTCGAAAATATGTTCTCAAATTCTGATGACGGATATTGCATTTAACGACATAAATTCGAAGATTGGATTAAATTGAATGTTGGTTTAAGCCTCCCTAACCGCAACAAAAGCATTCCAAAAAATTTAGGAGGAAGGCACCATTTCGTATGGACTTGAAGAAATGAGAAATGCATGCACAAGGTGCATAAAACCATTAAGTAGAGGAAGAAGTTATGAAACAAGATAAAAAAAATTAAGAAGAAAATAGTAGGTGCTGATAACAAGACAGCAATGAACCGAAAAAAATGATTTCTAACCAAACCAAAAACCTTATTATATTTAAACAAAAGGAAGGCCTACCTAACTTACAGCTCGGGGCCTTATATATCCCTCCAGGGAGCGCTAATTCCCATTGATGCAATAGTTTTATCCTCCTGATGGCAGGTAAATTTGAAAGAGTTTTGGAAAAATTGAAAGTTATATTAAATAATTACAATCAATTTAACAAACACAGCCACACTTTATCAAACCAAAAAATCGTTCTTATACTTTAAAACAAGTAGAAATTTGACAAAGCTGAAATTTAAAATTTCTATCATGTCAAAACTTGAAACTGATAATTACAAATCCATAAATAAAAATAAGGGTAACAGCAACATTTTATTAACTCTCGGCTAAATTAATTTGTAAATGAAAATTGTTTCAATTCTAGCTCGCCTAGACCAAGAAAAAAATTTCAATACCATCAATCAAAAGCAAGAACTATTGACGCAAGAATTATACTTAATTGTGTATTTATATTTTGCATGAAGAAATAAAAGACACATAAGGAGTTATTTTCCCCTTACGCGTTAAATCATTGAAAAAATTCTAGGTTAATAACAAACAAGCCCCAGCAAGCAAGATGATTTGAAATTTCGACGGAGATGAGAACGAAGGCCGAACTCTCGTTCTCGTCAAAGATGAGAATGATGGCCAAAATCTCGCGAAAACAAAATCAACTTACGGGTCTACAAGTTTACTAACCGCGACCGCCGCGGTCGTTGTAATCCCGGCGGTCCCTGCCTCCGTCATTGCGATTGTTGAACTTGTTGGGACAGGCAGCCTGGCCCTCCTTGTTGTAGGTCTCTATGAGGTTCTGCGACTCCTCGCGCGACATCTCCACGAACTCGACGGAATCGAAAAAGTCACTCACTTCAGGCAACTTGAAGTTAGCTGTGAGCAAACAAACAGATGTTAAACAGAATTCTGGAGTAAAATTTTTAGCCAGCCTTTACGTTGATCACCGTGCCATAAGAGAAGAAATGAACGACTGAAGTTTCTGACTAATGACGATACTCGAGCCCTCGTGAGAAAACATGAACCTAAAGTGGCACAGCCTGAAATTGGCGTTAATGAGGGAATAAAAACTTACTGAAGTGCAAAAGTAAGTCAGACAAACCCTTAGTTCGTGAAGTTACGAAAGTTCAAGTGACGTGTGATCAACGTAAAGAAATTACAGCTAACAATAAGGACATAGAGCGATGAGATAAGTTAGATGAAAACCAGAAAGAATTGTAGTGAGAGCAGGAGAAACGAAGGGAATCACACGGTCATGTAGGGTGGTATTAGGAAGAAATAAAAGAAGAGAGGACGAGGAGGAGGAGGAAGAACGCTCTCAAAGAAAGAGCTTATCTTACAGTGGTGAGTTATAACGCTAAGCTGGTCACAACCTACCTTTCATTTCTAGCACAGCACTATCAGGAACATCCTTGCCCTCTTCCTTCTCACGCTTCAGAGTGCGCTGCTTGAGGTCCTCATCGGTAGGACAAATTACAACAGCTCGACGCTTGAAGCCAGCAAAACCCCGCATTTTACGCTTCTGAGCCGTTGGGTAAACATTGGTCTGTCGTAACACATCAAAAATATCACCCGTCAATGATTTCGTTTACCACGAGCGATGGGCTAACGTAAGCCAGCAGTTCTCCTTGCCTGCGGAACTCGAGACGACAAATTAGTAGTGAGCAGGGCTTTTTGCCGCTCCACGGATCATACATACCTCACAGATATCCTTCTTGACTTCAAGATATAGCTCGAGTAGACCTGCAGACGAATGATACACGAAGTGCGATTATTCATGGAATAATTCATGACAGGGTCACTGCATTACAACAGTAAATGCCCCGATTAATTCGGAAACGCCACGATATGTATATATCGATACATCTTTTTCAATAAAATAAGCTGTTCAGCAGTATATGCCTATGGCAGGGTTGTGTACAGTATGTTCATAATTCACATATTTTTATCAAAAACTTTTCCAAAACACTGGTCGGCAAGGAAATGACATCAACCATAGAAATTTTTCCACGACTTGGAAACTTAGCGCATTACTTAGATTACGATTACCTTACCGAAAAAGGTCAGACGCCAAGACTGATGACAAATACGGTTCATCGATCAACACGTAGACTCCCAGACACGATTTTTGCGCTATTACTAAATTACGCTAAATCTACACCGTTGCTCAAGGAGAGTCAATGCGATGGAAGATTACAATCCACACTCCACACAATAGTCAATTCACTTTCAAAGAACGAGTTTTCAAAAGCTCGTTTGGTTTTAGCAATAATTACCAATTCAACACGCATGTACTTGAGAACCTACAGCCGAACGGGATCAACTTCCGCGTAAATATACGTGGTAAACATCATATTGGAATTTTGAGAAAGGCTTTATAAAGTGTGAGCCAAAATAAATGACACGGGCTCATAATGGTTAGATGCCATTCAAAGCATGTCACAAAAATTAGATCTAATACCAAAAAGTGCAAACTTAACTAGCAGCGCAAGTGTACCTTGAAACTATTGCTTCAACCACTAGATCACTCGTCTTGAGATCAATTGGTTACATTATCCCGTTAACTTTCTGATCACACAAAAACGTTTACTGCAACTAAATGAAAAACAACATGATTAATAACAGCAGAAATAGGTCAAAGATTGAAATCTCGCTAGACACCGATCCTCCTAGATCAGGAGAGTGACCGTATTTTTAAGGTAAGACGACTAACACCAATAGATAAATGCACTCAAGTATGTAAACTCATCACAAATCCAGTGATTGGCTCATATCTGCACGCCAGCAATGCTTGATAACTTGGATATGAACTAAATACCAACATCGGCCATAATTCGGCCACAAAAGCCCGGGAAAGAAAATTATTGGAAAACAGCAATTGACGAGCATCTTCCGATGACTGAACTCGACCTTATTATTGCTCAAGATAAGCACAAGAAATGTCTAAAAAAATATGGTAAATAACTAAAACCAATAAAACACACAACGTTCAAAATCTAGACGTCTCATGTAGAAAATTAAATCACTAATGTATACAAGTGAATTTACACATAATCTTCTTTGGAAACAAATTTTTCCACATCCTGAGTAACTGGACACCGATGTAGCTACGCAGGTAAATCGAGAACAGTTAAAAGCGATGGAAGCCATGAAAATTTTAAAAACTACGCCACTGCTAGTCACAGCCAGAAAAAAATCCTAAGATTAATAATCTGACTATGCTTTTAGAAATAATCCAACCCGGATCGGTATGCAAACGTAAGAAATAAACCAAATATAATTCCTCGCTGCAAAAATTGCTAGATTGACGAGTGGGTCAATCTGGTTCCAAGGTAAAACTGGTTCGAACAAAATCAGATGTTCAGTAAATAAAACCTTACCTTGAAGCATGAAACGTACTGTCCAAATCACAGATTTCCACAGCGTCGAGAAGATCACTTAAAAACGATATACTACAACTCGGACATAATCAGTTTATCGTCGTCAAAATGCAAGTACTGTACACAGAGCCCTTTTGTCATAACGTAATACATCCTACAAATGACTTAACGCTAAATTTAGCAGCACTCACCAGCATCTAAATTTAGGACTTATGCGCTATTACAGTTTCCGTTGTTTTCCTCGGGACTTCTCACATACCTCGACAACGACGCTGAAGATCAACAGCAGCTGAGTCGTGAAACGTACCTCACAGAAGTCCATCCTATCCATACCCCCACGCTCCCCAATTTTAAATTAAAGCACTAACCTTCAGTACCATACCTTTCTCCAGCGACCGCATAGACAGACGCGCTTCGAAGATACAGATGAACGAAGACATGAAACCTGCTGACTCACCTTTCCAAACTGTGCCTTACAGTAGAGCTTACAATTACGCATATTAGGTCCGGAAGGAGTATTTTTCACGGTGAAACGTTAACTCACTCGTGTTTTTATACGTTAACCAATACCTTGTTATTTTTCCATGGGACATGATTTTCCAACCAACTTCAGGCGTTTTCAGTAACGCATGCTTCATCCCCTACTTCCATGTACATATTCTATTTTGCTCAAACTCGCACCCCAAATTTTGTTTGGCCCACACGACAGTTTATCTACATCGTACCAGTAGCACGCTCCTTGTTTATATTGAAGAGTGTTGTAAACGCAACACTTGTAGTTTTTATTTTTCACCCAGACCCCAAAATCCTAAATTCTAATTGGGTACCCATTGTAAGTACACCATCTCCAGATTTTCTCGCCCACCTAGACCAAAAAAATCAAATTCTTGAATTCCAATTGGCTACTTTTTGCAAGTAAGCTACTCTTGATGCAAACCTCCAGGTTTACTCGCCTCTACCCAAAAATTAAAACCCTGAATTTTATTTGGCAACTTTTTGCAAGTACGCTATCTCCAGAATTATTTACCTAACTCAAAAATCCACAATCCTAAATTCTAAGTGACTACCTTATGCCACTGAATCTACATCCTCGGCGACATTTGCAAACAGTACCTCGGAATGGCAGCAACCTCAAAAAATCCTAATATTTTTTGTACCGAGTATTCTACTACATCTACAGTTTTCCCTTAGAGTAGCATCAGCTAACAAAAATTCTCCAGTCTTCTAGGATGCTTGTCTGGTACCCGAGTTTCTATTCACAATTCCCATAACGGGTCTCCACGCGCTTTCAACTTTAACAATTCTAGGCGGATTCCGCTCACTTCATTTGCTAGATTCTTGTTTTTGTACAAGGTAGTCAGACTGTGTCAAGCGTAACTCCATTAAACTAAGGCTAAGTAAAGGCTTAGCTTGCCAGATAATCCACTTAGAATCAGGGATTTCTATCAACGACCACGTTGAAATTAATCTACATCTATCGTTCTTTCGCAAATGCTGTGTGCCTCTAAAGGCTACCAAAATATGATTCTTGGCATCTTCACACTTTTTATTTGAACATTTGAGAGCATGTTCGTTTGTGTAATGAAAAATGTGTTGTCACCAGTTTCCCAATTTTTTGCACGCATTCTCCAGCCCAACCTCACATGGGAAAAACAGTCGCGATTAAAATTACTGTGAAGGCCTAACTTTTCCCCAAGCAATTCATCTAATTTTGCGCAGAACACAATTAACACAATCTCCCAATGTGTACTTCAAAAAACACTAGAAATAGTCACGTTTTAAAACATGGTAACAGCGTCAACTTATCCCCAGCCATTCATCTAATTTCGCAGAGTAACCCAGTTTCCCAATTTGTACTTCAGAGAACACTATCAAGAAGTTTACTCCCAACTGCACAGTATCCTAGGCAACTATTCCTTGATGTATAACCCAGCTTAGGATTAACGCCAATTTACCTGAGCACGAACAAGGCAAATTGAACATGCTCACCTGGTCAATGATGAAATTCCTGGGCCTGTTGTAGGCCATGTGCAGGAGGTCGTTGAGGCTCCTCGTGCACGAGCTGATGAGCTGGTCCCAGCGGCCCGCGTAGTTGCGCTTGCGTTTCATGCCTTGCACCTGTACAGTGTCATCTAGTGTTAGCATCCGTGAAGTAAGAAAATAAATACACAATTCATGGAGTGTGTGAGATAATATTACCATGATTAATACTGTAAATTAATGAACTTCATCACCAATTGTTAACATCAGGTACGTAAATTCAAGATAATTCATAATTCAAGAAGAATGAGATATTATTAGCATGATCAATACTTCTGATTAATGAACGGTGTCATCTATTCTTGCCATGAAGTAAATAAATGAAAGGACAATGTAAAGATTATGTGATATTATTATCATGATCAATACTTCCCATGAACAAACAGTCTTTCAGAGTGAGCACGAGTTAATGTAAGCACGAGTCACACGATTCCAATAAAATCTTTTACATTCAAGCAGATCTCAAAGGCAGCAATTTTCATGTCCAGGTAAGGCAATTTCTTCAAAGGCTGCAATAATTTTTAGCATCGGAAGCTCACCACAAGACACCTGAAAAACTAAATTGCCTTACGTGCTTTGCATGAAAGATATTGCATGGAAAGTGTCAGCATTACTCGGCAAAAGAAACATTCTAGACCAGTAAACTGTGTCCCTTAACGAGGAAGTTGCCAAAAATCAAAGTTCCCCGTACGCGCTAAATCAGCAATCGAAATTTACCACAATATTCTAATTTTTGTTTTCAATGAATTCGGGTCCTATTCTCTTGCATTCAAAAAATGACTATTTTTTGAATTTGAGCCAAAAATCCTTCGTGCAACTTTTCAAAAAAACTTAAAACGCGTCTCCTTAATTTTCCCATCTTGTGTTAAGACAACTTTCAAAGCACTTTTATCACCAAAGCACATTCAAAAGCTGATATTTGCGGTCATTATACAGTGTTCAGGTATCCAGTTCACACGGTGGCGGCAGAAATTGGCAGACCAACATACCACGGTAGAAGAAACAAGGTATGGTCAAATCAGTCTTTTTTCCCTGACCGTGTGGCAATGCTGACATGACAACGAACCAATAGCGGCGCTCATATTGTACCTGGCAATGTTGTCAGATGCAATACGAGCGTTGCTATTGGTTCGTTGCCATGACATCAGTATTGCCACACAGTCAACGAAAAAAAAAGACCGGTTTGACCCTCACTTGTTTTATCTACCGTGTGGTACGCATTGTGCATCCTTCCTACCTTCATCTTATCGATGAGGTCGTTGGTGCCGAGCACGTTGTACTTCATGTGGCGATTTTCACGGCAGTAATTCTGGACCCACGTTGTCTTACCAGCAGCGGGTAGGCCAACCATCATTATCACCTGAACAAAATACAAAAATTTGAGCCCAGCACAGAAAAAACATGCATAAATAACAAAACAAAGATAAAGGCAAGGCTTGAACTGTGTATGATACAGCAGTAAAAGTAAAACAGCTCACAAATATATTAAAAACATCAGAGTCTACGTTGTAAAGATGGCGAGTCGAAACGAAGTTAAAATCAAAATCTATAACTCTTGACACCATGTAGGCATTGGAAACATGCGTATTTCCAGTAAATGCTAATACGACTAATTCTTGCCAAACTACCTCGCCCAAATTTCAATGACAGCACACCCAAAGAGATTTCAACCTCAGCGCATGACGATGTCATTCCATAATTTAGAAAAGTCTTATAATTTACAAGAACTCGTGTTAACCCTTTTGAGTCGGCTTTCAGGTTTTGGTTTAGAAATTGCAGAAATGCGTGTTTCTGCTTTCTTTCACGCATGTTACACCCTATAAATAAGGCAAAAAATTTTTTTATACAAGAGAAAAAAATTATAGCACTGGGACACAGATGTCCCTGAAGACTTTTTAGTCTGGACGTACGTGTTCCAGTAGAAGTAGACAGTTATCAATCAGCAGGATAATTGAAACGTGTACAAAAGGCTGCAATAATTTCTAGTTTATTTAAGCATTACACAAGCAATTTGTCTGTGTACTAATCTTTTGGAAACAAAAATAAGAACTTTGCTAATAATTGATTGATTCAATCTGACATAAAAATTTATCACATTCCTTTGCAATACATCACAGTTATAACTAAAGATGTGACAATATACTGCAGAAGTGCACAATTTTTTTCGCGCTATGTAGCAGATTGTATGATGACTCATCGGTACAATCTGCATCTTGCTTCCTGTGTTCCAATAACAAACAATAAAACCTCACAGCCAAATTCATTCTTCTAAAATATCCTAAATTCATGCATCTCATTCCGTTCATTACTGTAGTCATGATTCAAAAATCATAAACCATCTCGTTAGACAGTTCCATGGTCAAAATTGACAAATTTGTGCATATTTTTCTGTTAGCATATATGCACATGTGCAAATTTTATGTACTTGAAAATATGAAAAAAAGTATAAACAAGTATACATATGTGAGGACGAATGGAGGTGTGATAGTGGAGAGAGCATTGATGGATTATATTTTGGTTTGCAGGGGAGTGATGGGTCGTTTGCTCGATGTGCATGTGTTCCGTGGTGAGTTAAATGGGATATCGGATCATTACTTGGTCGAAGGGAAGTTGAGAGTAAATGGTGTGGGGAGGTGTTAAATGTGAGCAAGTTGCATGATCCTGAGCGTGGGTGTGAGTATCAGGAGAAGATGAAAGTAGCGTATGGGAGGATGAAGGTAAGTGAGGTTGGTGGAGTGGAAGGGGAATGGAAGCGGTTTATGGATGCGGTGAAAAAATGTGCAAGGGAAGTGTGTGGGGTAAGGAAAGTTGGTGGGGGAATTAGAAAGGGGAGTGAATGGTGGAATGGAGAAATAGGAGCGGCTGTGAGAAGAAAGCGGGGGGCGTTCGAAAGGTGGCTGCAAAGGGGCGGCCAGCAAAATTTCGAAGAGTATAAGGAGA
>JACJUY010003896.1:23019-33051 GCA_014220935.1 Platorchestia sp. MABIK | reverse complement strand
CTGTTAAGGATAGTATGGAAGTAGAAGTGAGACATCGAGTGAGTGAAGGCTGTAAGACATTGGGTGCAATGAGAAAAGTTTTTGAATGCAGGAGTTTGAGTATGAATGCTAAGAGGGGACTGTATGAAAGTTTAATTGTGTCAGTTTTGTTGTATGGAGCCGAGTCGTAGGGTTTGAGAGTAGCTGAGAGGAGGAGGATGGATGTGTTTGAGATGAAGTGTTTGAGGAGCATGTATGGAGTGACAAGAAGAGATAGGATCAGGAATGAGTTAGTTAGGGGGCAGACATCCCTACTTATAACTGTGTTGCCAAACGTTGCTGTTAGGGTGTGACAATAGTGTGTGAACTTGAAATGGTCTAGTTAAACCTGATTTCATGTACTTCTGGGACATGAGAAACCCTGTGGAATTATTTGAAAATTTGTTGGGAAACAGTGTCCCCGCAGACTCAAAAGGGAAAATGAAACCAACCTGCGCTAGTTCATCTAATTTGCCTCTCCTCTAACTCCGGTGCCATTAACATGCGAATTTCTGGTGTGCAATAACTAAGTCATCTGAAATTTGAATCCGGTACAAAATTTGTCCTATCTAGTCTTCTTGAGCTGTGATTACCATTTTTTTCATTCAGTCTGATAAATCTTAATTCTTAATAAGTTTTGGATTTACCTAGTTTTATCGATGTGACTAGGTGTTTCTTATGTATTTTACAGCCTGAAAATGATGTTCAGAACGTAGAAACGTTGCCTTTTACAGACTGACATTTGTGAAGTTTTTAAAATTGAGTGTTCATCTAAGTAAAATAAGAGATAAGCTTTGCCGTATTTCAACACACATAGAACTAGAAACTCAAAAAAAGTGATGAAAAAACAGTAAAAAAAAACCTCACCTCGCACTCGCTACGGGAGGAAGGCCCCTGAGAACACTGGATCCTCTCAGAGAGCGGCACCAGCCCCGCCATGGTGTACCCTTCCAGCGGCGTGAAGGCTGGCTCCTCTGTGCCAAAATTAACCTGCAACCACATGGAAATTACAACATTCAAATATTCTTAGGAGATATTATTGCGTGATTGTGAGAAAGAACACAAATGAAACACAAAACATTCAAATTAACATGAATAATATACCTGAAGTACAGTAATTGCAATTCAGAAAACACTTTCTGCACCGTTTAAATAAAGAACTCCCATTTCAGGTAAGGATGCGTTGATCTTGTCTCAAACACTCACCTTGAACTCCATGTTTTTGGTAAGGATGTGTGGAAATAGAGCCTGTCCATTAAGATCTTCTTTGTTAATCTCGTAGGCAATGCCCTGATGCTCTCCATTGACAGTGAATGACATCACCATAGGTTGAGCGTCCAGGTCCAAATACGCACCCACCACATCTCCCGCTTTGAAGCAGCAACCATAATCCTATCCAGTACAAAGTGCAAACATAAGCAAAACATTACAAACAAACTTAGAATGAATAAAATGGCCAGTTTTCAAAGGAGTTTAACAATTGACAATTCTTCACAATAAAAAACACTGCAACAACTTTGGCTTCAGATTTCCAATGTAAACACGCTTTCAGCATGACGATAAGAGAAATAAACTCAACATGTTGCTAGGCTGAACATTAGCTCTTTAAACGAAACTACCAAAAGCTCACCTTGAACTGGAGATTAGCAGAAGCCTTGCCAGTACCACCATAGCCCCAGCTGTTAGGCTCTTCTCCCAGAGTCAAAGTCGAGTCATCCACTGACCAGCCGACCCTGATCACGTACGGGTGCTGCTCGCTCTCCTCCAACTGTGGCACCTCACAGTTTTTGATGAGGGACACCTCAAAGAACACGCGGCCCTCAGTGAAGCCGTACGTGCCGCGAACTCCGTGCCACATGTAACAGAAGCTCTTGTCGCACAAGGGGTACGCTGACAAGCGCGTGCTTGGGTCAATCTTCAGTGAGAGGTCAGAGTTATCTGAGGGAAAACAAGTTTTTCAACCAAAATAGAATTGGTGATGCATGGAGGATCGTATCACGGCAGAATTTTGTGCAGGGTTAAAAGTGTAAACACTGCATCTGACCACAGAAAACCTAACATTGAGAAACTACATTTAAGTAGAATAATTAGTGAAATAAGCAAGAGCTTGCGACATTTCCATTTAATAATGTTCATTACTTTTGCATGTATATACTCAACAAAAAAGGAAAAACTTACACCAATCAAGAACCAAGAGAGACTTGTCAAAGGCATCGTCTTGGCCAGAAATGATACAGACGTCAGCATCAGGGCGGATTTTTTTGGCAGTGCTCTCATTGTCAGGTTCAGTCTTGACAGGCGAGCCAGGCCTCTTCCTGCCCCGCTTGTGGTCCCAACTCTCGTCTTCCTGCGCCTCAGGCTCGGTATCAGCCTCAGCCGGGGCTTCTGCATCTCCTTCCGTCTTGACCAGAGCTGCATCAGCATCTTCTGAGGCGGCCTCCACACCTGGCTTCACATCAGCCTCCTCTTCCTTGACATCTGGAGGAGGCATAAACAAGTAAGTTAATGCTGTTATGAAAGAAAACTCGTGATTTAAGCAGTAATTAGACAACAGTGTAGGCTTCAAAATGTAAGATGATATAAATTCCTGCCAAGAAATCTGGTAATTGTAAATATTGGTTTGATCCAAAAATATTTCAAGCCAAGACACTCATGCATTGTATACAGTACAACAAATACAAAATCAAAAACGAGTGTGAAAAAATTCTTCTGTAAATACCTTCTTCTTCAAGACCTTGGAGCTCCTCGGTGTGACCGTTGAAGAAATCATCCTTCAAGAGATCAACAGCTGATTTGTCCTCAGGCTCTTCCTCCAACTTTTCTTCTTCATCTAAAAATTTAAGAAATTTCAAATGATATGATAAATGACATGGGACTATCTAAAAATGCCTGAATAATAATATTGATGAGCTTACTAAGTATAATATACATATTTATACTATATAACACTTAAGCAAGTATTTTTTGCATAGGATATATTGCTAAGTCATTACTAATTATAAATGAAGTTTTTTTGCCAAAGTGCGGCCATCATTTATGACTGTCCAATTGTTAGGCAGGTAGGTAGGACAGTAGCAATAGAACATTCATAAATAGACGGAAAACACAAAGCACATCAGTAAATATTTGAATTTTTTATTAACCATTCAAATTTTGATATTAATATAAAATTGAGAATGAGTAGTTTATTCAAATGTTTCCATATTAGCTTTCAATAAAATCAAAATAAACTTTGATACCAAGAGACAACCTTAGACAATCTTGATACTCTTTTATGGGAATTATCCACTTTAATTCTCAAACATAAAATTACACAAGACAGTTAAATAATTTCTGACCTTAAAAAAAGGTATCTCTTACCGAACTGCTCAACTGGGGCTTCTTCATAGTTGTCCTTGTTCTGAGCTCCATAGTCATCTCCATTGACCTCCTCAGCCTCATTTACTTGATCATCTTGCAGCTCTTCTTGTTCTTCCTCTACCTCAGCAGCACCTTCTGTCTGCTCCTCTTGTGCCTGCTCTCCTGCCTGGTCATCAGCCTCAGGTTCTTGACTCTCTGTACAATGAGATAGAATTAGGATTTGGTATTTCAATGGGAGCTTTATTGGCCAACTTTTTAATTAAGTTCATGCTTCAAGTCAAATTTTTTAAGCACATTCTTCTTTTAAATGATAATTTTTAGAGATTTAGCCACTTTAATTTTTTAATTTCATCAATGAGCGGATTTTCAAATAAATTTCAGGCGTTTGTGTTGTTTTTCCTTCACGCATTAGTTTTAGCATAAGATTTAATCATGACTGAACGGCTGTAAAAAAATATTTGCAACAATTCACACCACACAACATTACAACTAGAAAACTATTGTGCATAACAAAATTAAACGGTCGATATTGAATTTAATGCGCTCAGAGGATTTAGAAATTTGGTTTCCAAGAATCAGTAGAAGAACACATTTGAAGACGTTTCACAAGAATGACATTTTGCTCGATAATGCGTCATTTTCAAGATATAACAGTTACGTTCAGGTAGGAATAAAATTTTCTAGTCGGTTGTGCAGTCGCCACATTGTTGGAACATGCCTACTTTCTTGGCGGGAAGAAAAATAGCATCAGTTTGGCTGAGTTACGTTAAACTATTTTAGGTCTATTTAGGTTAGCTTATTTAACTAACCTAACCTCACTCGTCGTTGCATCAATACCGTTTTGCAGCATATTTCCGTGTCCGTTCCTTCACTTTTATAAACGTGGTTCCTTTAATTTCAAAATTGAAAAACTTAAAAACTGCGCATCAGTGAGCAAAATGTCATTCATGTAAAAGGTTTTTAAATGAGCTCCTTCAGAGTTTCTTTTGAACTAAATTTTTAATTTCCGTGAGCACATTAAACTCAATATCGACCAATTAAACTCACTGTCAGTTAATTTCCAAAAATAAACACTTGTACACAGACATAAAAAATTCTTCCTAACAGACTGTCATTCTTAAAACGCTTCTCCCAGCATAGTGAATGAATTTGAAAACAGACAATTTAGTGTACCTTTTCTTTGTACCATAAAAAAAGTAATGTCACATTCGTGTCATTTTGCAAAGAAGTAATTAGTAATGTTTTGTTTTTGATGTTAATTTTGTGATCACACATGTGCACAGGTCTAAAAAAATGTATTGAAAATATACCATATTCCAATATGACCACAGGATCATTTAAGAACACAATCATAGGACTCATTCTACTGAAGATTATCAAATGGCCTTCATTGTTTTGGATGAAAATAATTCAAATTAACCAGTTTTTTACTAAAAATTTGGTTATAAAAACTGTTTTGAATCTGAAACATCTAGATTTACTTGGGAGCTCTATAAACTTTTATTTAGATATAAAAAATAACCTGAAAAATATTTTACGCTGAAAAATTAAAATCTCACAAATAAGTCTGATCTTTTCCTGATATGCCTCACCACTAATGCGACAAATAAGTTCACCCACTTGTAACTTTTGAAATGATACACCTATCAACTCCAAATTACTCTCAAATAAAAGATTGAAACTTTTTTTTCGTACCATAGACAAAACGGAAATGGTTTTCTGTAAGCTACGTACATTTCTGGATATACTTATCAGACACCCACACTGTCATAACACACAAATTTACTCATTTGCAACTTTTGAAATAATGCACCTATCAACTTCAAATTACTTTCAAACCAAAGAATGAAACATTCTTTTGTTAGAGAGTAGTTTGAAGTCGATAATTGCATTATTTCAAAAGTTACAAGTGTTTGAACTTATGTGTTGCACTATGTACTAGTGGCAGGGCTTATCTAGAAAAGATCTAACAAGTCTTATACTTCAAGAAAGAAAGCTTAGTCTCAAATTTTATAGAGTGGCTCCACATATATGAAAACTTTGGAAAAATTTCATGAACATTTTAAAAAGGTAAGATTCTCAAATGATTTCAAAAGTAGAAACTCTGAAAAAACACTCCAGTCAAGGTTTAATCATGTAGAACAATTAGGCATTCAAAACCACGAACTGACTTTTGAAAGATAACTTCCACTCAACTTGTATATTTATTCTTTTAAAATAGAATATAAAATTGACAAAATGAAACATTTCAAGCTTAGATTTCTGTAAACTTCCATGTCTTAAATAAACTACATGAATAAAAATACTTGGTTATTGCCCAAATTAAGATTTTAAGTAAGTAACTCAAAAGCATGCATTATACTTCAATAACACCAGACATTTCTTCACGGTTCAGTGTCAACTTACACTAGATATATCATAATGCATGCATTAGACTGGGAATATTGAAGTACAGTCATTATGCTGGATATATTGAGATAGCATGTTTGAAATGCTTTGATACAGTTAATACAGAAACAACATTCCAAACAATGTACGGGGACACAGGAACAGAAATTATTACAAATTCTGGATGAAAACATATTTAAACATTGATAAAATTCATTTACAATTAAAATTACTAGAATTATCAATCAGCCTTGCAAGAAAAGCTTTCTATATCAGTTGTTCAGCAGACAGTGACATTTATTACATCATAAATTAATGTACTGAAAACTAATCACATACCTATTCTTTAGGTAGATGCCACAGATCATTACTGGTATAAGTAGGCAATTCCTGTACATTGGCTGCAATTGAAGGATAATTGAAATTTTACAAGTTTTAACAATTTTTGGTTGATGTTGAGTTGAATGCCCTCACGGAATTTATAAATTTGGTTCCCAAGAATCAATAAAGGAGCACATTTAAAAACGTTTTACACGAATGACACTTGGCTTGCTGATGCATTATTTTTGAGATATAACATGAATTAAATTCAGGCAAGAATAACATATAGTTGGCTGCATCGTACCAGCATTGTTGGAATACGAGCAGTATTTTGGTGGGAACCATCAGTGTTGTTATAGATAAGTTTAGTTATTATAGTTCTATTTAGGTTAGTTTAGGCTAATTTATTCAACTAACTTTATGTTACCTAACCTAATTTATCATCCCGTCAATAACATATTAGAGCATACTTATGTGTCTGTTTCTTCACTCTTGTATACGACATTCCTATAACTTCAAAGTTGAATACATCAAAAATTATGCATCACCAAGCAAAATGTCATTTATGTAAAATTTTCTTCAATGTGTTCCTTTAGTGATTCTTTAGATCAGAAATTTTAATGATTTGAGCGCATTAAACTCAATAGCGACCCAAATTTCTTCTCATTTACTTCTCAATGAAGCAACTGTGTACACTAGATAAATAAGAGCATAACTATTAAATGTGCCAACTCATAGTAAATTAGTTATAATGTATAGACAAGCTAGCCAAGTTCAATGCTGCATTTGATGACTTTAGTTTTCAGCAGTTTAAGTAGCACTTTTTTTTTTTAGACTCTTCACATTCATACAAAGAATGGTCAAATAACCAAAATTAAAACCATATTACCACTCATGGGCACTCAAACATGAAATTAAACTTCCCGAGAGGAAAGGAAATAGATTCATAATTTCAATAAGGATATTTGACCAAATTTCATAACTTCACAAATTATCACTAAAGAACAGTATCCTTTACCTACCCTCTTTCAGTTATAAATTTACATATTTGAGACTGTAAAACATCAAAACATAATTTGAAATCTTGACAAAAAGACTTCAACTTTAAAAAATAGACATGTCAAGTAAAATTACCTATATTAATAATAACGGTGATGACTATTAAGCTTTAAACGGGAAAAGAAACTTGCAAACAATTCTTACATAACGTCATAATTGGGCCCACCTTGTTCCGCCGCTAGAGCTTCTCGTAGCCTTTCTACCAACACAGGTTTATTGCCTTTGCTATCCAAACCACGAGCTGTAAGTTCAGCTCTAAGTTCTGCAACTTTTAACTTGGAAGGATCAACGCTATCACTCATCTTAAACGAAATTTCTCTTTATTTTTAGGCTAAAACCGATTGCAACCAAACTTCCAATATGGCGGCAATTCGGCAGGTAACGCCGAAACAACTGTTGCCGGTTAGTTTATTTTCCATCCGCTACATGCCATAAAAGTCAACAGCTATTTTTAGAAACTCGCTCAAACTGCATCATTATTTGAAAAACGAGATGTTTGTGTTTTCGAATGAATATTAATCAGGCATAAATTTACCTGCTAGACATTTTTGGGCTCCGATCTGGCCCTAAATTTTTAATAGATATTATTTGGTTTTAAATTTTCATAAATACGCATACCAAGTTGTTCTTTATAAATCACATATATTTATTCATGTTATGTTATGATACACAAAACCTAGATTTAATAGAAATATTTGCTGATCTTTTCACTGATTTTTTAATGAACGGTCAATGGGAATTTTTTTGTTCACTGAAAACATATGAGGTTCAGTCCTTTCTAAACCTGCACTCAAGAGCTATCGGCTAGCCATTTTTGAGGTGTTTTCCCGCGAAGATAATTGGCATAATAAAGGAAGAGCACAAAATCCAGTAAAGCAATACCTGTGAAATAAGATTTAGAAAAAACTTTTTCCTAACCTAAAGTTTAAATATGTTCATGAGTCCCGCTAGTGGTATACGGATGCACATCAATATAGTAAAGGACTACCCTCTGTATCTGGTCAAAACCGGAAAGTTTCATCTTATAGCTGTGTTAGGTCTCTGCAGCTGTTAGCTGCAGCCTGGACAGGCAGTGGCCTTGAAAAGCTGAATGTGATTCAGAATAGAGCAGGAGGCCTAGAATTGGATGCTCCAAAATGGAGAGCTGCAGGTGCTATTCGGGATGGCCTAGGCTGGAGCCTATTTTCAGAATGATTGATAAAAGCAGTGTTAAATTATAGGGTGAGAATTGAGAGAATGCATAATAGCCAGTGTGTAAAGCAAATTTTTGTTTGGAATCTGAGTGTATGCTATGGGGAGAAAATATGTTGGGGGCATGCAAGGATACTAAGTATGCAAAATATTATTAGTGTTAGAATCGGGAGACCTGTGGATGACTGGCTTTTAATGAATGTTGGAGATGAATGGCCCGAGTGGGACTGCAAGAGGTGGAAAAATCAGATTGAGAGGCAAACAAAAGAGTATGCATTGAACAAATGGTTACTTAGCATGATCCGAAAACCTACACTAATCGGGTATATACGAAAGAATGAGCCTAAGTATGAGATGTTCTATGATAGTAGTTTTGGAAGCCAAGTCTTGTTTGCTGTGAGGTGTAAGGCATTGAGAGTGAATAGACGCACATGGAGGTGGAATGAGAATAATAATAGATTATGTCGGGAGTGTGATAGGGAAATGCAGGAAACAATTGAATACTTTCTACTGGAATGTAGTAAACATGAGCAAGAGAAGGAGAGTCTCAAGAATGTGGCGATTGAACAGCATTGAAAGAATAAGTGGTATACCAGATGTGCTGAAGATGACTGCGGTATGAGCTGTCTTGCAGGATTGGATCAGAAGTGTAATTTGAGTATTATTTATGCTGTGAAAAGTTTTCTTGTACGTGCCTGGAGTAAGAGACAGTGACTGGAACGAAGTATTCATGTAGAGTGGGTTGTAGTGACCCACCATGCCTGTGTGGCTTTTTGACGTACTGGTTTTCCCAGTGATGCCGTCCAATGGTAGCTTGTGACAAGGATTGATTGATTGAATCCTTGTCACATCAAGGATTGATGTGACAAGGATTGATTGGACATGTCTGGTACACAGTCGCTGAATTCTCACGTGAATATTGTGAGTTTTGCGGAGGGACTTTTTAGACCATTACAAAAGCCCTGACACTGTCGGCCTTTCTCTTCAAGTTCAAGTAGCGATAATTATCAATCGTAATCGTTTTGGTAGTTTTCTAAAGCTCATGGAAAATGGTTTCTTTTAAATATTTCTAAATATAACAAAATTTTCTCAGGGTGGAGTTCCTTTCCTTATTGTAACTCAGGTCTCGAATGTTTGTCCACGCGACACTGTGTAAAAAGCTGTCAGTATCAGGTGCCATACTGTAGAACAAACTTTTTGAGTATATGTATGCCTCAAATAATGAAAGAAATCCATTCTAAAGTAGTATGTCATTTTGGGTATCAACAATAACCGTATGCTGTGATATATACTGAAAAGATGTTATGTATATATTTTTAATTGTGCCTTGTTCGTAGAAATGTTAAACAATGTACAAACATATATCTATCCAAGAATGTATTGATCCGAGCAAGTACCATAAGAACCCTGACTTAAAAAATTTAAGCAAAGCAATCACTCAGAGGTGTAAAATGCCGTGTGCTTAAATTATGTTTGATAAAGGTAAAATTTGGGGATTTTGGCCCGAACAAACAGTACGGAAAGTAACCAAGCTGACACAGAACTTCTGCTGGCTGAACCACTATACAATATCGGGAAATGTTTCGATACCAATGTCAGGGTCCGTCAAAAACGACGGGATTCAATATTTTCCTTGAATAACTTTTTCAGATGGGGATGACCAACAAATGTATCCATCAGTAGCGCAGCCAGGGG
>JACJUY010003896.1:0-22999 GCA_014220935.1 Platorchestia sp. MABIK | reverse complement strand
TTCCTCCCCCCGAATTGTTGAGCTGGGGGCCAGTTTAGGTCGCCGTTTTAAGTAAAAGAATAAAAAGATTCCTGATAATTAAATAATTTATCGGGGATTTAATCGAATGGTAAAAAAGAAAGAAAGAACAGAGTGAAGACAACAATCGAATGGTAAAAAATAAAGTAAGAACAGAGTAAAAACAACAATCGAATAGTAAAAAGAAAGCAAGAATAGAGTACAGACAACAATCGAATGGTAAAAAAGAAAGAAATAACAGAGTGAAGACAACAATCGAATGGTAAAAAAGAAAGAAATAACAGAGTGAAGACAACAATCGAATGGTAAAAAAACGCAAGAACAGAGTGAAGACAACAACCGAATGGTAAACTGAGTACATACATTTTTTGCACAGCTAAAATGTTTAATTTAAACCACACAAACTTTTGCAAACAATGGTTGTTCCGTTAATTGTTGTTCTTAAAATGCATTCGATCATATAACACGATGAGCTGGTTCACTAACCACAACAAATTTACTCCCAAGAAAGGAATAATGAAGGGGCCATTTAGTCTGGAATCGGGAAAGGAATCTATATACAAGGCGTGACCTCACACAGTATGAATAGAAACAGTAAGATTAAAAAAGTTCAGGAAAGTAGATAGAAGTTCGAAATCAAAATAAGGGCGTTGAAAAAACAACAGTGCACCGAAAAAATTAGTCCGTAACAAAAAAAAACTTATTAGGAATATTAACCTAATCTTCAGCTCAGGGCTTTACATTTTCCCCCTGGTATTCAACACGTTTGCAATATTCAAACTAAAAATTTACGACAGTTAGCAATGGCAGTCGAAGATGAAAAAATTCAACTTTTTTAAGGTTATATATTATCGCAAATCTGTATCACGAATTTCAAAAATTCCCATTATTCCTTTTTAATTTGCACTTAACTAGAGCTATATTTCTTCTGAAGTTATCACGCAATTAATGTTTAAAACAGTGAAGTGACAGTTTGGCTGCCCTATCTCACTCGAGAGACCAGCCGATCAGTTTAATCAGTCGATCAGCCAGTTCATGCCTGTGGCGTGAAGTATATCTTCAGCTCGGAAACTTCTCTGTGTAATTTTTCCAGCCCTACTTCAATGAAATACACATTCTTCCCAGTCATTCCGGGATGAAATAAACACAAGGAAAATTTAAACTTAGCGTAATTTGAGTGTACTGCGTGGAATTTTTTTTCGGTGCCACACCAAAATAAAGAGACACTCTTGACTGTGTCTTTGACGAACGAGTGGGGGATCTTGAGATAAAGACCGAAAACAAAACGCTGTGTAATTCGTGTATATTCCAGATCACTACGTGACACTTTGAGATCAACCGAAAAGTAAACATAAATTGATAACAATGCAGCCTATGCTTCTACGTTTGGCTAAGGATGCTTTATTTCAATCAATCAAGCCTGATACATATCATCTTGTGTATTGGTTTTTCAAATGCCTTACAACTAACACCAGGACGCCATGACGGTTACACCCGGTCAAGCCGGCACCCATTTCAGACACCTGGGTTGAGTGGGGTATTGTGCTTGAGTTTTCCCCTATACCCAACGCGGAAAGTCACCGCGCAGCTCCGGGATTCGAGTCACGACACCTTCACGGAAAGGCCCATTCTTAACCACTTGGCTACGACGAGCACGAGCTAAGAGTCAGGTATCAAACTAACACGTCCATCAAATGACGCGTACTGTATTCAGAAACTTTCTTACACATCAAATTATTCACAAGAAAGACCCTGATTCAATCCCCACGCGATTTGTCTTTCGATTTCTTAGTTTTACGATACGAAATCATTTACTTCCACCCAATATACTTTCAACAATATCACGGACTGCCGAGGAAACTGAGGCATGCAGTGGAAACGTGCGTGAATGTAAGAGGAGATTATCTTTCAAGGTTTTCTTCAGTAGTATTTACAGTATTTATAAACTTCCAGTCCTGGAGTAAAATATCCAAGAGAATAGAATTTTGCGTCGGTGACCTCTTAGAATCGGTACGGAGGAAACGCTTAGAAGAATGACGCTCTTACAAAAAACGAGAAAACAACGCACGAAAACAATGCAAACAACACGTCGGTGACTTCCCAGAAAGAAGGTGTAACTAAAAATTAGGCACACCTGAATTCAAAAGTTACGCCTACATTAGTTAGACACAACCATGCACTGCTAGGACACATAAATACTTGACTAACTCCACAAAGATTTTCCCTCAAGTTCGTTGCCAGACGAGTCTAAGTCTATGTACAGTTGAACATGACCGCTTTTGACGCACTAAACTTCCTTCAATGTAATACTATCTCTGGAGATATATTGCATGACACGTTAGTATTAACATAAATTTGCAAGCGCTTCAGTAATTCGTACCATATCGCACCGTAGGTCTCACAGTTCAAAAATACAAATTTAGCATCACTTCAGCAAAAACATACAACGTAATCGTTGTTCAATGCTTGTCACAATTACCATTACAGAAACACAGCAACAGCCATCATAAAAGCCATTCCAAATGCCACCTACACCATTGCCATAGTCATCATATAAGAGTCCCAGCTGTTCTTTGAAAGATCATCCACAGAGCCACGCGAAAACCGCAAGCACAGGACAGCCAAAACCCCGTAGGGGATTTCAGCTGTCCATCCATTTATGGCCGGGCGCCTTACCCACGCTGAAATCCCCAGAAGCCATATTGTGGTTTTTGTGGTGTGACACGTTACCACACACGAATAGGCTCACCCGGTTAGATTTACTTTCTCGACGTTCGAGGAAATGTTATTTTCTTAGTATCTGCCTAAGACTCCCTAGACACAACGAAGTGATTTCATGGAAGAGGAAAGATAATTTAGCATTGCCTGTAAACAAAATTTCCATGCACAAGGTGTGTTTTACTACATGAGACCTTGAGTATTGAAACATAAAGGAAGAGAAAAAAAGGAAAGATAGCAAAGAAACTGAAAGGAGCATAGTGGGCACGGAAGATAGAAGTCACGAAAGTCAATCTACAGCTGAGGTGACCAAACGCTATCCTCTCGACAGCGCCACTTCCCACTATATCTGACGAAGAAACCTAGCTAACCAAAATTTTTTGCCTATCCCATACCCCTTACGAGCCCTCAAAGAAAAATATTCACTCCCATAAAGTCGATACAGGTTTTGCCTGTCCCATGCTTTTTTTCTGATGAAACTTTTTTCGAGTTGAGGTATTGCTACAAGAAAAAGGTAGAACTCAATAGTCCAAACTTTTTCATAGTTGAAATATTAGGAGCTTTAGTTTAAACCCTTAAGAAAAGACAAATTCCATTCCTACCAAGCTGATACAGCTTTTTCCTATCCCATGCCTATCGAGGAGTGGACAAAAAAAAGTTTCATTCCCCCAGATTTGATACATGCCGAACATCTTTATTTTTATATGCTACATCATTAATGCCCGGACGCAGTGACGGTCATCCACGGTCGAGACGATACCCATTTCATACACCTGAGTCGAATGATGAGTTATAGATTAAGTCTTATTTTCCCAACGAGAAGATACTTCAAGCTCGCACTGTGGGCATCAAACCTTCGTCCATTAGGCACCCGAACAACGATCACTGGTGCATCTCACCCAAACCTTCCTGTACCGTAACAGCTTTATTAAACTGGCACAGCTTCACTCCCACTTTTAATAAAGTTATTTGTACTCGAAAAAATTACAAATTAGGCATAGAAACTAACGATTACAGTTATTGCATTAGATTTTCGAAATAAAATTAAAAAGATAGCCATCACATGATAACCCACGTTCAAGTATCAGTGCGCTACGACTATGTATACAGCTAAGTTTTCATTCCGTAGTGAGTGACAATGTCTCGTTCATTTCTGACCTATTCCCAACACGCAGTTCTAAATGTAGAGTTGAAATTATTACTGATGCAGGAAAAAATTGGAACTCGCTAGTCCTCTGGATTTTTTCATTGTTCAAACGATAGGAGTTTTAGATAGATATTTAGATACTAGCTTCATGAACGAGCGCTCATGAAGAATCAGCATACCATGCCCCATCAACGAATTTTGATCATGACCTTATTGAATACATAGAAATTTCCACCCAAAAAGATGTTCCACATTATAAGATGGTCTCACAATCCCAATAATAAGATGTTCAATATTATAGGATGGTCTCACAATCCCAATAATAAGATGTTCAATATTATAGGATGGTCTCACAATCCCAATAATAAGATGTTCAACATCATAAGATGGTCTCACAATCCCAATAATAAGATGTTCAATATTATAGGATGGTCTCACAATCCCAATAATAAGATGTTCAACATCATACGATGGTCTCACAATCCCAATAATAAGATGTTCAACATTATAAGATGGTCTCACAATCCCAATAATAAGATGTTCAATATTATAGGATGGTCTCACAATCCCAATAATAAGATGTTCAATATTATAGGATGGTCTCACAATCCCATTAATAAGATGTTCAACATTATAAGATGGTCTCACAATCCCAATAATAAGATGTTCAACATTATAAGATGGTCTCACAATCCCAATAATAAGATGTTCAATATTATAGGATGGTCTCACAATCCCAATTATAAGATGTTCAACATTATAAGATGGTCTCACAATCCCAATAATAAGATGTTCAATATTATAGGATGGTCTCACAATCCCAATAATAAGATGTTCAATATTATAGGATGGTCTCACAATCCCAATAATAAGATGTTCAATATTATAAGATGGTCTCACAATCCCAATAATAAGGTGGTCAATATTATTGGATGGTCTCACGATCTCAATATTAAGACGGTCGATATTATTGGTTGGTCTCACAATCCTAATAATAAGATGGTCGATATTATTGGATGGTTACACAATTCCAAAAAAAGATGGTTGATATTATAAGATGGTCACACAATTCCAAAAATGAGTAGGTCACAAGAATCCCACTAACGATAAGTAGATGGGCCATGCTTGAGCATGATGTGTCTCCGGAGATTATTTTTCAGGGCCGAACGATGAGGACAATGCGGGCAGCCGAAGGGCTTCTCCCCCGTGTGAATACGAACGTGATTAACGAAATCCCAACGTTTGTGGCTCCTATACGAACAAACTTGACACTGGTAAGTACTATCGCCTGTTTCTTGGTGCGTTCCTGTGTCTGAAGCGTGTGGAAATGGCAAAACGCCGTCGTTGGTTGATAATTGGGGATCGAATGATGAAAACCAACTTTCAGTGGCCATGAAAGCACTTTCCCCTTCGTCGGATGCGGTCAAATCTACAAAAGACGAGGGAGAGCTTATCGAATTCGTGCAGGTTATTCCAGAACACGAAGATACGTCGCGATCTGCCACTTTCGCGTTCGATACACTGGCATCACCAGATTTCATCGACTTGATGTTGGACGAGCTGAAAGACAGTCGTGCTTCATTAGGTTTTGTTTGCTTCGAGTTGGTCATAACGACGGACGAACAAATGTTGGAAGATTTAGCCTCCTTTGAGTTCTTCATGCAACCAGAAAAGGAAATTTGATCGGATTCCGTTACAGTCCCAGCCATGAACTTGATTGAACGAGAAGCATCACTCTCGAGTTTCGTTTCTTCAGCGTGGATAGACTTTCTCAACGCCCGCTTTGATGAAGAGTGGCCTGCCATATTCCTGGGCAGTAGCTCACTGGAAGGGTCATCTGTGTCGTGGAAAAATGCATCCCAAGTGTCCGTTGAACGACCAGCCAAAGGGTGGGAGGAGCCAGAGGGCGATTTTGTTTCTGAAGGCTTTGTGATCACACCCGCTGAATCTTCATAGAACGTAGGGTCATCGTTGTCATCTCCATAAACCTGAAAATAAAGTTCATTCGTTAGATTTATTGCCACATTCTCGTGTGGATAGCACCGCTGTTCTATTATAAGGCACCGGGGGACTATGAGAAAACTTCGACATTAATAGATAGAGACACCGAAGAACAAAAAAAGATTATCGTTTTTCTAGAAAATGAAAAACGGTTCATTTCCCATAAAGATACAAACGATATCATTGGGTTTTCAAGCGAGAGGTTACTGGGATGATTTTTTTAACCCTCACCATTGGGAAGAGGAAAGTTGGGAAAAAATATCCTCCTCAGGCAAAACTAGAACAGATTCTCACTTTTTATTGTTGTGTGTAAGGTTATCTTACTGTTTCTGCTCACTTAAGGCCATCATGTTAGTGAATCTCGGTAGAGATTTTGTATAAGTAGTGATAAAAGGAAATAAAACTTTGGGTTTCTGTGAATTCAGAACTCTCCACAGCAGTCGGATAACGTAGGCAACATCAAGGGATGAAAATAAATGAAACATGCACTAAGTGTGTTGCCACACCCTGCGCATAGAAACAGAAAGATAGAAAGAAATTTGTGTGACAAGATAAAAGTTAAAAAAAACAAAAGGATTTGAAAACAACCAATAATAGTGAACCGAATGAAATCCTTAACAAAAAAGAAATCCTTTCTACATACTTCAACAAAAGGAAGGCGTGCTTAACCATCAGCACGGGAACTCACATCTTGTCCCTGAGACATTGAGGCAAGAACATCGAGCTAATCTACGCAGTTTTGCCAGTGTTTCACAACAGCTCAGTTTGGTACAACAGGTCATTTATGCTTACACGTCGCTGGCATATTGCGAACCAAAGTCGCAGCAGTACACTCTTGAAGAATACTTATTATTTTTGGCTCTTGAAGAATACGCCTTACGACATTTCTCAGCCTAGTCAGTAAAAAATCTTTCTTCCCTGTGCAAAAATAACGGAGTAAAACCTACGAGGGCATAGGTCTTGTAGGAAACTACTTCTCCAACAATCCTTCGTGGGGTACGTTTATGCACTCTGTCTAGGAAAGTATGATTCAAAGTATATACAGGTAGGAATGCAGGCTTTGTCCAGGTATGAGTGCGCTTTGTTCAGGTATGAATGATCTAAATGCGTTCCGTCCAGGTAGAAATATCCTCTGTCCAGTTAGGAATGATCTAAATGCGCGCAGTCTAGGTAAGAATGATTTAAAGCCTGAATCCTATCGCATAAGTAAACGAGGAATCCAAAACTGAATCGGAAACCCAAAAATAGTTGAATAAATTCCTCATCAGGAAATCATTGCGACTTGTCACGCTCCCACCTTGGTATTTGTGATGCCGTAGCAGTGATACTAAACAGATAGGACAATGAAATAATTTAGCAGGCATTTTTGTACTATTCTTTCACTATAAGTAGCTGAGAAGTTGGCTAAATTTAATTACCATAGCAAGACTACAACTAGGAAATAAATAAACAAGACGCTTGAGGAATACTTGCAAGACTCGCATCCGTATTGCTTCCATATCCATCATAATTAACTATACAACTATAAGAAAAAATTGGAAAATTATCGCAACCTACAGCACTTATGATACAAAAAAATAGGTCCATGACAAGTTTCGTACCACTCCAGAAGATGCACTCACAAAATAACATTGGAGCGACATCAAGCATAAGTCTACTTGTACAAATACTGAAGGGACCGAGTATCGGTAATGAATTGAGCAGCAATTAGAAAGGAACTAAATTGAACAGTTCAGGTAAAATCCTTAAAGAGACCATCGTTGCAGATGAGAAAATTCAAAAAGCAATGCATGTACAAGAATAAGATTAGATTATGAGTGAGTTTTAGCCTCCCTAACCACAGCAAAGATGTTCCCAAGAGAGCAAGGAGAAAAGCATCATTTAAAATGGGATTAAGGGAAAGGGGAATCTATGCCCTTTGCCCAAAGTGTGTCTTCACAGACTGCGCATAAAAATATCAAGATTGATAGAAGTTTTTGAAACAAGGTGAAGAAAAAATAAATAGGTGCTGAAAAAAAGAAAGATGGGAACTGAAAAAGATGGTCTGTAACGAAACCAAAAACTTATCTTATTTCAATAAAAAGAAGGCCTACCGAACCTTGAGCTCGGGACTTCACATTTTCCTCTCAGAGCGCTAATTCACTTAATACAGTAGTGGTTTCAACCAGAGAGAGAAGCATGCACAAGATGTACAAGGAATGCAAAGGAGTGGCCCTCCTATTTAACCTTAGAACTAACTCATTATCCAATACATTACAGCTGCCAAATTATAGAAAATATCCACAATGTTGAGGAAAATATCAAATTAACTGTTAATTTAAGACACAACATAAGAAGGTTATAGCGAGAAATTTTAGCCATAGAAAGTTCACCGCATCCTCACACAAACAAAAAAATCGCCCCAAGGACAAGAAAACTCGTCACAAGGACAAGAAAACTCGTCACAAGGACAAGAAAACTCGTCACAAGGACAAGAAAACTCGTCACAAGGACAAGAAAACTCGTCACAAGGACAAGAAAACTCGTCACAAGGACAAGAAAACTCGCCACGAGGACAAGAAAACTCGCCACGAGGACAAGAAAACTCGCAGCGAGGACAAAAAAGCTTGCCACAAGAACGAGAAAACTCGTCAACCCTAAGCAATTTCTCGCACCCTGCTTGGAGTCGCTCGGTCCTCCATGGCTGACAAACAACAAAACTCGCCACAAACGTTCAAAACAAAAACACATGACAAACGTTCATAAGACTGGCTACTTACATTGCACATGAGGTGTTATGGCACTTCAATGTATTGATTGCGCTCGTAAGAAATGCACGATATTTCATTCTTCCACCGCGGTCATGCCGGAGTATGATAATTTGTTACGCGTATTCTGTTCTAAGTGAAATAGCTCATGCTTTAATGGTCAAACTGAACACATACCATCAGTAGACAGCACGTGCACGCCATGATCATTAATTCATATTATTATGGTAATTGGTTAACCACCGTTACCACCAAGAAGTGATATCATTAATTCATATGGAAATTTCTGGAACCCAAGTTTCGGTACTATCATTCTTTGTCATACTTCAAGTTTGTTTCACAACGATTAAAATATTAGATTAGATGTTAGTTTAATCCTCCCTACACAACGAGTGAAGATTAGATTAGATTATTAGTTAGTTTAAGCCTCCCTATCCGCAACAAAGGCGATCCAAAGAGAGGAANTAGGTGTTGAAAAAACAGGACAGCAGTGAACCGAAAAAAGATGGTCCGTAACAGAACAAAAACCTATTTTATTTTAACAAAAGGAAGCCTACCTAACCCTTAGCTCAGGCTCTCACACATTTTCCCCCTGGGAGCGCTAATTCCCATAGATACAACATTTGTATCCCCCTGAGGGGATCAGCTCGTGTTTAATGAAGGTGAAGATCAGAGAGCAACTTAGCTCAGATTTAAGTTCGGTGCCATTGCAATGATAACAAAAAGATAACGAGTAAGCACACAAAATTACAGCCTGCAAAAATTAAGCTAAAAATCTCGAGGAGACGAAAAAACGAAAGAAAAGTAAGATCGCAGACGCTCATGCAGAGATCGGTGGCACGAAACACTACCTGCTTCTGCTACACATCCAAGTGGCGTAAAATAAATGGTCAAAATGGAATAAATTGGAGGGCAAATAGGCAGAGTGTCCTAACCCACGAAACACAGAGTTTTAGGACACTCAAGTTAGAGGCATCGTGTTCATCGCAGGGTTGCCAAACTGGCTTTTGGTAGCCAAGTTACTAACTAGGGACTGAACTAGGAACTAGGCCACTCTGCCTGAAAGACATCTACGCCGCTCTGAGGTGAAATTATCACTTAATCCACTCAGCCAGTTTTGACCTCTGATTTGTGGGTTAGGACACTCTGCAAATTTGCCCTCCATTTGTACTTTAACCCTATAACGATCAAATTGTTTCGCTCATAAACGAAATACTACACTAGTTTCTCATAAATTATCACTCATTATACCCAGTAAGGTGTGAACTTTTTCATTGAAGAATTTAGAATATAAAAACGATGCGAGTGATTTCTTAATATCGTTCAGAAGATTAGACGTTAGTTTTAGCCTCCTTACCCGCTAAAAAAAAGCGTTCCGAAGAGAGGAATGCACAATTTAGTATGGAGAAAAGGAACGTGGATTAGTTGAGAAAGAAGGTTTATGAAGCAAGAAAAAGTTGAAGAGGAAAGTTGAAGAGGAAAGTAGCAGGTGCTGAAAAACAGGACAGCAATCAACCAAAATAAGGTGGTCCTTAACATAACAGAAAACATTTTATTTCGACAAAAAGGCCTATCTTACTCTCAGCTCGGGCCCTTACACATTTTCCCCTTGGGACTGCTAATTCCCATAGATACAATAGCTATGTCCCCCTGAAAAGAAAGTCTTCCAAAGCATAAATTAAAGCCAACATGAGCCAAGCTACTTTCTTGCGAACAAAATTACAGTAACACAGCTTAAATTATCACCCATAATATGAAATAGAGCACAAGGTTCACAAAGAGGCATTGAAAACATAAGAATGACATTGATAATTCCAAATGCCCTCTAGGCATGACAGTGGTTCTTGTAGAGTTCAAACAGACACTAACCGTTTTCTTCCCGTAAAAGTTTGTTCTGTTGTAAAATTGTCCACTAAACGCAGATCAACAATTGTTCAAAAGGGGTGATATAGGATATTTTATGATGCAAAAGTAACTAAGCATCAATAAAGGAAGCGCACATGTTCCATGTCAACATAAACAACAAAACAAAGGGAGATACCAAATAACGATTTCGTGGCGCCTTTTTTTTTTGCGCTTCAAAATAAAATAAACAAATTGTTTCAACTAGCATATTATTAAGTACTTCAATGGAAAATTTAAAATTATAATATACTTAATACGCACGTTCTTAAATTATATTATTCTGAAATTAAAATTCGGTCCCTCGACATTTTTCACCAGTTCCATTCGAATACAAAATTTTCATAATTTAACTATAGAACGAATAACGCATCGACAGTAAAGGCAAAAGCAGCAAAACTGCCAATACTAACAAAATTACACTAGGAATTAGGGAAACTTTTTTGTCAACACTTTGACGGTGACATGAGCCGCCGGTGTACACGGAGGAAATTTTCATATTGCTGCTGACCCACAAGTAGCATAACTACTCAATACTAAATAAAGATACAATCCAGTTATTGTTCGCATTTTTCAATTGACTTTAATGCAGAATAAACATCAGTTTGACTCATCGCGGTCAACGGGTAAAGGGGCTTTCAGAATGAGTAAATCAAACCGATGCACAAAAAACAACAAAGAGAAAACCAACAACACAAACATAAGTACGATAGCTATGATGTAGTAGCAGTTCTCCTTAGAAAAGATTGATCACTCCAAATCATTTCAGACATAAAAGCTGTCATAACCAATATATTTGTCATCAATTTGGTTAAGCCTTTCTAACCACAACAAAAAATGTTTTAAAAAGAGGAAGGATAAGGTATGTTAGTTTAAGCCTCTTGACAACTACAGAGGTGTTCCCAAGAAAGGAAGGATGAAGCTTTCATGAAGTTGAGGGAACGGGATATTTATTCACAAGACGTGTTCCCAAACCACATTCCCAGACATAGAAACAGTGAGTTTGGAAGGAAGTTTACGAACCATGATAAAAGTTTTAGAAAAACATGGCCAGTGAATTGAAAAAAATGGTCCGTAACAAAACACAAACAAAAAATATTCTGTTTCAATCAAATAAAGCCTGTAGTTCTCTCACTCGAGATTTGCACTTTCGTAGATTAAATATATAGTCCTACGACTAAAAAATGCGAATGTTACTCAATGATAACGACAAGAGCCCACAGGAGCATAGTTCGAAAAGAAAGTAACAAAAACGTAGGCTGTGGTGCATAACAGGGTATACTAACGAGAAATGAGTGAAAATTTTCTCAAATGGAGAAAAAATGTTGTTTTTCAGGGGCTCAGTTTGCTCTAAATTTTTGACGCCTGAATTTGAATAGGCGTGAGCAAATGAACCCATTGAATTTAATACTTTTGCTCTAATTGATGCCAATTTAACTCGATCTGAATCCTTGCGTGAGCAAATAAGCCCATTGAATTTAATCCTTTTGCTCTAATTGACGCCAATTTAACTCGTTGAACTGAATAAATACGTCAGCAAATGTGGCGAAAGATGTGACTGATGTTTCGAGAGGATAGAGTGCTTCACCCAACTTCCATCTTGTTTCATGAACTTCTTTCTCAATTTACTGTTTCTATGCATCTTGTGCATAGACTCCGCGTTCCCTTATCTCCATACTAAATGGTGCTTTCCTCTCTTTGGAACGCGTTTGTTGCTGTTAGGGAGGCTTAAATTAACATCTAGTCTAATCGATTTCTTCACAGTCAGAGGGAGATTAGATTAGATTATAAGTTAGTTTAAGCCTCCCTAACCGCTACACAAAAGAGCGTATCAAAGAGAGGAAGAAGGAAGGCACCATTTAGTATGAAGATAAAAGAATGGGGAATCTATGCAGAAAGGGCATAGAAACAGTAAGTTGAGAAAGAAGTTTATGAAACAAGATAAAAGTTGAAGAAGAAAGTAGTAGGTGCTGAAAAACAGGACAGCAGTGAACTGAAAAAAGGTGGTCCTTAACATAACAAACAACATTTTACAGTCACAGGGAGAAATGCTCGTTCTCTCCCAAAAGCGTTTGTACATTTGTGCCAAAACTCATCAGTGCAGGCCAGAAATGAGTGGTTCTACATAGTCCTTAGTAGATTTAAAAAGCACGCAATTATCCAGCAAGCAAAGCGACACATAAAAAGTTTTCGACAATGGAGGAGTTGACAATTCAAAACCTCTTGCCTAGAAATTGTGGGCTGGGAAATTTATAAATCTCAAGTAAAAAGCCTGAATTAGCTACGCTATATAAAACATGAATTTGCTTACAAGCACGACGAGAACCTAGGTTGAGAGAAGGACGTTTGGTGAATTCAGACATCATCGGCATAGAAATTATTATTATTATTATTATTATTATATAAGAAAGTTTTAGGCTCCCTTAACCACGACAAAGATGTTCTAAGAGAGGAAGGAACCATTTAATATGGAGTTGAGGGAACGCGGAATCTATGCACAAGGTGCACAGAAACAGTTAGCTAAGAAAGAAGTTCATGAAACAAGAAAAAGTTGAAGAAGAAAGAAGTAGGTGCTGAAAAACAGGACAGCAGTGAACCGAAAAAAGATGGTCCGTAACAAAACAAAAACCTATTCTATTTCAACAAAAAGGAAGCCTACCTAACCTTTAGCTCGGGCCCTCACATAGTCCCCCTGGGAGCGCTAATTCCCATAGATACAACAGTTGTATCTTTCTGAGAGGATCGGCATAGAAATGTTATCTAAAACTATTAGCATAGAAATAGCAACAGAAAAAATGAAAATAGGGAATTTCTTGAGAAAATGAATTATGGGAAAACTAGAAACGTGCTATTCCAATTGGGCATTTCAAAAAACTAAATGTTTAACACGGGTTTCCTAGTTCTTTTACTCTAATTTATTCTAATTTAATTTTAGCGTCTTTGTAACAGAAAACTCGAACATAAAGACAAGCTTTTGTGCCGTCCTGTGCATCAAAGAGAAGTCAACTTCAGGAAAATCAGCAAAATTTGATAATGAAATTTTTGTTTCACAATTGTAAGTATGTCACGGTAGAGGAAACAAGGTAGGTTCAACCCAGTCTTTTTTTCGTTTACGGTGTGGGTGTGCTGACGTCACGGCAACGAACCAATAGCAGCGCTCATATTGCATCTGGTAGCACTGATACCCCCAAATCTGGTTCCACTATTGGCTTAACGACGTGGCGTTTTGGTGACGTTAAAAAGTTTGTTTGAAACAAAACCTTTCTATTGGCTAGCCGAACAAGAGGTGGTGTATTTTCTCCTATAGAAACGACTCTACCTTGTTTCCTCTACCGTGATGTATGTGTGTAATTGTATGTAAAAAAGATCCCTTTGAATAAAATAATTTCTATTTCAGTGTTACAATTAAAATAACTTGAAAATTACCATATTCCTTTGCGATAAGCTAAAAACTATTACAAAAATTCCATACTTTTAGATAGATATAAAAGAAATCCATGAAACTACAGAATGCAGGGCCTTAAATTCTAATAGAGGACAAGAGAAGAATACTGTCGTGAAGGTCAATACTGGCTAAAACACGCACAAAATGTTCTGATAAGACCTCCTAAGAATATCAGGAAAACTAGGTACATTCGTAAAACCGAATTATAACCCCATGAAAGATGTGCTTCATTCAGCTTAAGCACCTACCTTAAAGTACGTCTTAACACTAGGTAGTATACAGTTACTTGGCCAGGTAGGAGTACTCTCGGAAGCCTTACTTTGGCATACGAAATATTGCAGGAAGATAAAGTCAACTTACAGCTAAAGCTTTTCAACGTTACAGTATACTAGATACGGGTTTTGGTTGGCGGGATAGTAGCTTGGTTAACATTCATCGACTGACCTCTCACGGTCGAGTAGGTGAATCACTCCCAAAAATTTGAACACCATCAGACCGCATGCCTTGATATTCACGAACTTCAGTATTTTGGAATACGAATATTATGAGACAATGCTATTAGCATCGAGAAGAAATATTAACATCTTATTTCGAACACACACACACCAGTTCTGACGGCATCGCAAATCTCATTCCAAGCGATGCTGCGACGCTTGCGTGTGTCACACATCACGATTACTTTCACGATCGCTCAAGTAAATAACAGCACGTCCTTAAACACACAAACAAATTTTCCAGGGAGACCAAACTGACAAAGACAGTTGCCTGACAAAGCAAGAGTTATACAGACGACCGGTTAAACCGTGAATATGTTTTTCAAAAAGCACAAGGGATTTAGTAGAACGGTCAAACCAATGCAAGGTGATTCAGCAGAACAGCCTAACAAATGCAAAGTGATTCAGTAGAACGGTTAAACCAATGCAAGGTGATTCAGTAGAACGGTCAAACCAATGCAAGGTGATTCAGCAGAACAGCTTAACAAATGCAAGGTGATTCAGCAGAACAGCTTAACAAATGCAAAGGGATTCAGTAGAACGGTCAAACAAATGCAAAGTGATTCAGCAGAACAGCTTAACAAATGCAAAGGGATTCAGTAGAACGGTCAAATCAATGCAAGGTGATTCAGCAGAACAGCTTGACAAATGCAAGGTGATTCAGCAGAACAGCTTGACAAATGCAAGGTGATTCAGCAGAACAGCTTAACAAATGTAAAGGGATTCAGTAGAACGGTCAAACAAATGCAAAGTGATTCAGTAGAACGGTCAAACAAATGCAAGGTGATTCAGTAGAACGGTCATCGAGTGAACAAGTGAAACAAGCGCAATGTTTCTGAGAGCTGTTTAAAACTTTCTCCTCAAGAGGCAGGCGGCAGTAACTTGTGTGCAGCAAGAAAGACTTGCTTATCCGCCAATCCAAACAAAGGTGACGTAAAGACAAGCAAGACGCGAGTATGCTGAAATTTCAACAAGCTTCAACTTGAAGTTCATCTTCGTAGACTACGACTGGGGAGCCCTAATTTAAACGAGCGAGAGACAGGTCATTGTAAGTTGATATTCATCTGGTGTGGAATGCTAGTGTGTTCTCCAGCACCTCAGGTCTCATTTGAGTGAGAAACAGTTGGGCAGTGGCAGGATGGTGAGAGCTGTGTTTCTATTACTTGCATAGCAGTCAACCAGACAACAATCCCATTTGCCACTCACGTCTCACAGAGAAATCACAAACAGTCTCACAGAGCACAACATCAGATGGGTGTGAATGTGAATACAGTTCAATGGCGAATAAAAATCAAGATTAATTATCAGGTATTCGAGATGGCCTGAGAAGTCTGCACCATATTCTATATCTTCAGCCAAAAATTTGTGACTTTTCCTAAGCGGATGACCTCTAACTGATCGCACTAAATGCTTACTTGACTCGAGACGAACGCGAACCAACCTAGAGGGATACAGCTAACCTATTTCCTAAGTAAAATTATTTGCAGAATAACGAGCGTAGCCTACATACTCGAGATCATTAAAACCCACAACTGCCACACGCAAATACAAACGAACGAGCACATCAACATTAACGAGGGACTCTCTTGGGTAAGTGGCGATTCATATGCGTATCCAGGTTGCTCTTTTGATTAGCTCTATATGAGCAGAGGGGGCAGGCGTAGGGCTTTTCCTGCGTGTGAGTGCGGAGGTGAACAACGAGACTCCGCTTCAGGATGGTGCGGTAGCTGCAAAACCTGCACGCAAAGGGCTTCACGCCCGAGTGCGTCTTCTGGTGATAGTTGAAGGCGCTTTGAGATTTGGCGGAGTAGGGGCACTTATTGCACTTGAACGGCTTTGGATCAGCCTGGTTGATATTCTTGCACAGCTGCACGTGTAAAGAGAAGATACTGGCGTCCGCAGTGGCGAAAGAACACCTTCTGCATTTCCAGGGCATCAGAGGCAAGCGAGCAAGTCCATGGTGAGGCAGAGAACCAGAGGAGCTGCGGCAGACACTCACTTCCTCCTCTGACGAGGCCGAGCGGCCGACTGGATAAGACCCGTTCGTAGTTTGTGGGGTGAGAACACTTGTCCGAACGGAGGATGGCGACAAGTCTTCAGGAAGCTGCGATACTTGAGCACTTTGACTCATATTACTGTTGCTTTGATTTGCCGCAGTCAGTGACTCCCTGTCAACTTCATTCGAGGTTCGATTATTCATGGCTTTGAGCTTGAGAGAGTAATTATTGATGCGAGCTTCAGGGTTAGAATCCTCACCGGGTTCAAGAGGAACAACAGACAGAGAAGGACGGTTGAAAACAAATCTCTCAACTTGGGAAATAGAAGCCGACTCTGCACAACTTTCGAGAGCTGAGGAGCCGCCAGCAACAGAGGAGGAGGATGCCGAAGGGCCTGCCTCTACAGGAGCAGTGAATTGAGCAAATTCTCGGGGCAAAGGAGCTTCAGCGAAGGTAACTGGAGCAGCAGAAGCGTCTGCCGACCACTGGCTCCACTCACTCCGAGGTACACTCCATACCTGCGCATAGACAGCGTGGTCAGTTCGGGCTCTAGTTCTAGAGTTCTCAGCTCATGTTCACTTCCAGATTGCACTAGTGATCTTCATTGACTAGTGGAACTCAAATCACTTCCAGATTGAACTAGTGATGTTCATTAACTAGTGGAACTCTAAACCAATGATAATTTAAAAGGAACGTTTTTTATGTTCAGATGAATTAAGGTTTGTTTTGAATTCAACGAGAATTTGTCACGAAGTTTAGTTGTTCAGGGAAACGAATCTCAACAAACGTAGTGAAGGGAAGGCAACTTAGATACTAATACCAAAGGAACATTTCGACTAGAACGATTCCATCATATTTTCGAGGACTTTTACATGAGAATTCAGTCATTTGAGCATCAAATAAGGTACGAAGCATGCACAAGGCTCAACATCAGAGCATAATTTGATGCAGCTCTCAACTACCACGCTGTCTATGGCAGAGGCGAGTGTCTCACCACAAGTCAAATAAAAACTTACTCTCCTCAGTTAACTAAATCTTGTCCGACGTGACAAAACCAACAAGACATGAACGAAGAAAAATCACGATATCATAATAACCATCTCAACTGAATAACAAAATGATAACAAGATACATCCCGATATAATAATAATAACCATCTTAACTGAATAACAATATGATAACATGATATATCACGATATAAAAATGACCATCTCAGTTGAATAACAAGATAAATAACAAGATTTATGGAAAACAAGCAGAACCTACAGAAATAAACCTTGTGAATACACAGAAATTTCTGTAACCCCAGCATGAACATACGTAAGTGTGATGATGTTAATTGAATAACTAGGTTATTAAATAATCGTTGATAAACTAGTAGGAACTCACAGAAATGAACACTGGCCTTGTAAATATACAGCCTATCAGATCATATGGCAAAATAATCGCTGGTAAACTAGTAGGAACTCACAGAAATGAACACTGGCTGAAATGAACACTGGTTCATCTCAAAAGGCTTTGTTGCTATTATAAAACAAATCTCAACCCTCCTATGGACAAAATTTTGAAAGAAATAATAGGAATAAAAGTGATCATTATTTTTCGTTCATGTTCCACCAAGGTCACCAACGTTACACGACTAAGAAATCATCAGCAGCACCAAAGAAAACACAACTAAGCACATGCCTTATAGTAGTTTATAATTAGTTCCCCCATGAGAGATTAAAACACAGAAACGTCATCTAGATGCTTCAGATGCAGGTTTTATCCTCCATGGCCAAGTTATCTTTTACAGCCGAACGTACAGAACAGTGTTCACAGTTCACAAATGCAGGAATAATAACATCACCCTTGTACAGGATGAGCCACGAACACCTGAACTCTGATATTAAATAGGAATAATTCAGTAGCTTGTTAAATTATTTTTGTGCGGTTTCTCGCAAAAGGTGGTCTATATGAAACACAGTTGCCTGCTTAGTAATAAAGTTTGAACTTTTGTGGTCTCTTTCCAGCACCTGAGAAATGACCTGATTTCGTTGGTGTGCTGTGGAAGGCAAGTTTCAAGGTGCACTCGAGTATACGCAATAGCTACAGCAGAGAACTCAGCTTGACCTTAGCAGTACGTGAAAGCAAGCTTGCAGACTTTGTACCTTGAATATAGGAGTCAAACACCAATCTAAAGTCTATGATTTGACGTTATAGCAATATACAACCCTATACCAGAAAGATTCAAGAGGGTTGCAGAAAGATTCAAGAGGGTTGCAGAAATATTCAAAAGAGTCCTTTAAACCTTAGAGAAAATGAAGGCAGCACTTACTTGGTTATCCAAGAAGTGTCCATCTTTGGTCAGAGTTTCTCCAGTTGAGCCTGGTCCACCAGATTCATCCTGATAGTGGGAAACAAACAAAGTCGAATGTAGGCTACAAACATTCGATTCTCTTGCCTGACATCCCCTGGTGTTCTGTTTAGAATACGCTAGTTTGAGCCATATAATGAGTGTTGGTTTCTACTTAATGAACTATTTCAAAAAAAGCTCAAGCAAATCGCCAAGAGAGACAATGGTAGAAGCTTAAAACTTTTCTTTATAACGCCACTCACTTATGGATAAAAATGGCAAGTATTTTTCACATTACTTGCTACACTGATAAAAACTGAAGCCGAAATAAAATGCGCTCGCTCCAGAGGAGCATGCCTATAAAGAAAACGAGCGTCTGAAATATCAAAGCACAATTCACCATAATATGATTCATCTCTCAAGCTCACATCCGCTCAAATGAGCAGATTATCAAATAGAGGAGATCGAATTTCAAATAGAGGAAACTGTGGTAGACAGCAGTAGCTACCTGAGAACAAGAGGTATCGACGTCCAGCACTGGCTCTTCTTCGTCCTGCAGTGGCTCTTGCTTGACTACCTGAGCTACATCTGACGGTGTGCTTTCTCCACGTGTCTGGAAACGAACAGCTAAGGATCAAACTTTGTTGGGTAAAACTGGAAATTCTTTTATTATCAATAATTGAATGATTTCGTTGTTATTTTCATGAATTTCACTTCTGCATTCCATAAATTAGGAGAAAACTACTTTCGATGAGTGCCACTCAAAACATGATTCCATCTAATTTTCTAATTACGCTGATGTTACTTCTACCTTCCTCTTCCAAACTGTAGTAAGCATTTGTTCAAGGAAGCAAGTTTTGCCCGTCAGCCTGTCATATAAGATAGATTACAAGCAAGTTATTTTCCTGGGAGCTCACTTCGTTTTAGCCTCAAGAGAACCAAGAATAATACCCTAACCAAACAAATCAATTCTTCATCAAAACCTATGAAAACTTGCACATAAAATGCTTGCTATTCTAAAAATAATAAAACTTTAATTATCTGCTATGTGAATAACTTATCAAGATAGAAGTTACAAAATATACCAGGTATTTCTCAGTATTTTTCAACTGCACCAAAAATGAAATTCTGTTAAATTTTCTGTACAATTATTAGGAACAAATCATAAGGAGCTTACTGTGGGTGCCACTGCATAGTCTGTGCTCTGCAGGTCATCCCTCACGCTCAACTTAGTTTCTTCAAACCCGGAATACTTCCGTTGCTTTGTACGCTCAGGTGGACACTCAGCAATGGGGTCAGATAAACTTCTCTTCTTGCCTGTGCTCACATGGTCAATATTTTCCTCCCCAGTTTTCTCAATCATTTCTTCTGGACTGACATTACTTGGCATTTCTTCCACAGCTGAGGAAGAGCAGTCTTCTTCTGTGATTTCAGGAGGTTCTTCTGAAGGCACCTCACTGGAATGCGGTGCTTCAACATCAAGAATCTGGCTCTGATTCTGAACATCTTCTGATTCACGATCAGGATTTTCAAAGCCTAGCAAATCTCGATTAATAATTCCATTGACAAACCCTGCCGGCGAATCTGCAGATTTATCATAGAGATTTTCATTGAATGAAAAATTATGTTTTTGAGGGGAAGCTGATACATTTTGAGACTTCTTTGGAGAAAATATATTCTTTTTACAATGAAATGCAGCACGATTTCGATCAGATCCTCTGGAGACAAGGTTACCATCTGCAACAGCCAGCATGGCCTCATTGTCCTTCACGAGTTGAGTGACGGAGTCTCCTGTAGCAAGGCCTCTGATTTGTAGCTGCTCAGCCGTGCGGATTAGACCAGAAAGAGCATTCTGCGGCACCGATGCCTCCCCTTTGTACATGTACTCCAGCAGTGCTTCAAAATCATCACTGTCTATGTCCTGTGAAGGGATTAACATTACGGTGAGTTAGATGTGAGTTTACAAGCTTATTGTTGTGCGTTTTCTTACTTGGGTGTTACATTTCTTTAAACTATACAGAAAAAAATGCTGAACAATAAACAGACATTAATCAACTATGGGGTAACATCTGTTGCTTGAACAGCATTTAAAATAAACTGATGATCAATAAAAATATATTACATTGAATAGTTTCAATACTGGGTAAGATCTTTTAATACATGCAAGACCTCTTAGAGTGAAATTTAAAATTAACTGATGATAAATAACTTCATTCTACATTGAATAATTTTAACACAGGGTAAGGTACTTCAATGCACAGAAGACATTCAGAAAATCAACCAAACTTCAGTGATGGTCAATGCTTGCATTTTATGTATCATAATTTCACAGAGCGCACCTGGAGGACGATCATCATATTCAGAGGTTGAGCCCATTGTGGCTGCCTAGCCAACGTGTGCTGGAAGAATGGACTGCTGGCCGCAAGCACCAGCTTGTGGGCAGGGAACACACGACTCCCACACACCACACTCACATCGCAGAAAAGGTCCTGCAAAATTGAAAAAAAATGATCAAGTTGTTGATTGAATTTAAACTTTTTCCAAACAGAATTACTAAGAAAATGTAAATGTGAAATAGTTTTGAAGGCTTGCTTGGTTGTTAGTTTTGAATAAACAGTAATTTTTTTACTCTGAAAAAACTATTTGTGATCATAGAACACATAATCACAAAAACTATATCTTTCTAAAATTGTTGATTCATTTACGCCATATTTGTTGGCAGAAAATTGACATGATGCTTTATTTAATCCTAACTTTGGGAATTTATGGCTACAACTGAATAAGATTTTTGAAATATTTAGATCTCATTACAAGAAAATTTAAACCATAAAGACAAAAAATCTAAGGCACAAAGAAATAGTAGTATTTGGATTTTTCAGTTATGCTAACTATTACTATTTAAGTGCTTATTACTGCCTAACTCATGTAAAAAACTTTCAATGCATTACAAAAGTTTTGAAATGATAATATTGTCAAAATCATTCTTAAAATAATTTGTACAAATTAATTACATTCATTTTCACAACAGATTTGAAAATTCATCTCTATTTGGTTGGATCCTAAAACAATACAGTACATAGAAGGATGTCCAATGCTTCACAACACAAATCAGCAGTCTCTGTACGGCTGATGTGGCCATCACTTTTTCCATAAGTTTGTCAAAAGCTTACAGACACAATGCATTTCTACTGCAAAGATTTAAATGAAAGTTTGAAATGAGCTTAATAAACAACTATACTGCTGAAATTGGAATTGCTCAACAAAAGATTTTCAGAAACATACCTTTGACTTCAGTGCACTAAACACTGAAACAAAAGTTGAATGATGATGGTTCCATTTGAGAGATAGCAAAGTTGACATTCCCACTTCATGAAACTTTAAAATCTGAAATAAAAATGACAGACTCAGAGTTCAATTTTTTAACCTTATATATATAAAAATTTCCTTTCTAAGGCTCATTTAATAATAATAAATAAATATTAGCTTCTAATTGGCAAAACATTTTTAATGAAAATTTAAAGAACAATTATTTTTTATGTCCTTCACAAATGATTTGAGGGGTTTAATGGCACTAATAATGAATATTTTTGCAATCTATGTAAGAATAATGGTGCCAATGTAACCTAAATTCATCTTGGTGAAGGGGAAATCAAATTGCACCAAAATATCAACCGTTTTCATTTCTAACTGAAGTATAATTGCAATGCCAGGGCTCAGTACAGAGTGCATGTTAAGCATTTATATACATCAAACTCTAAGTTTTCCTTTCATCGATTTAGATACTATTTGCACCACATATTAATTGCTGAAATTGCTGGTAGATATCGAAATTGCCCATTTGGCCACTAAAGTGTAATAAATTGTCCTTCATAAGCGTGAACTTTAGATTAGTTTCGAACTTTATCTGAGGAAAACCATATAAAAAATTAAAGTATTTAAAATTCAAACGATTTAATTTATTGTAATTTAGTAAATTTGTGCACGCAATAATTAAAAACTTGAATAGGCAAAACAAAGTTCTCTAAATTTTTCCCAAATCTCCAAGGATTCGAAGATTAGGTACTTGAACTTGAACTTGAAATTGAGGGCCGACAGTGTCGGGGCCTTTGTAACGGCCTACGATTCCCTCCTCAATCCTCACACACAAAAAAAAAGAAAAAGAGTTCAACACCTATGTACCAGACTTGTCCACTAA
>JACJUY010003895.1:48595-67467 GCA_014220935.1 Platorchestia sp. MABIK | reverse complement strand
CCGGCGAACCTGCCGGCGCCCCAGCCTCGCACTCCAAATTCGTGCACCTCTCCTGTTATGTCACCGAGAGAAAAATCCTCTCGATTCTTCCTGTGTACTGCTTTTATGTGTTCCACCTCGTTCCTTCTAGAACATTCTCGAATCTTCATGGTTATGAAGACATAATTTTGAGCCTGATTGGTGGAATTCTTCCTTGTTCTGACGTCTCAAAATTTCATTGGTGCGCATCGTGCACCGCGTCGAAACTCACGCTTGTTCCAGGTTCATGAATGGCTGAGACGGAGCCCTCACTTAGGGTAACGCCCCCTTTGTCCTCTGAAGATTTCTGAACTCTCTCACGCTTTGAGGCTGCTTCGACGCCTGTGTGTGTGCTTTTGTGTTGATGTGTGTGTTGTGTGTTTGTGTGCTTGTGTGAGTTCGAGGGATGCCTGAGTCCGCAGGCTGTTGACATTGATGGATGGCAAGCTCTTGAGATTGCGAAACATGAACACGAAGGCTGCCCTGTGACAACTTTTCCCTCTCAAGCTGTTCAACGATCAAGAAACTTGATCTACCAAACATTCCAATGTTCCCTCGTGTTGCTCTATTCACGTCATCTAGCCCAACAATATTTTATCCAGCGAAACGAAATAAAATTACATTACCTAGCAAGACGAATTGAATGTTTCGTCACATTAATGTTCATCACTATCGTGGGCTTTTCACTTATTAGTAATTAACTGCTGTTCTACCACGTCTGTCCCTAACGTGTTTGTTCCCTTAGAGGGAGACGCGCCGGCAGTCCCTCAAGCCGGGGTGGGCAACGGGAGTCTTACGCGGGCAGTCTAACGCGGTGGTTCGTCAAAGGCAGTCAAGGCACGCTCAATAACTTTATTGAAGAGAAACGATACAAAATTATTTAAGCCTATTGGTGTCTTCCTCTGCGGTTCGTCGCCTTTGGCGATGGACCCGCTTTGCATTGAACGATTGTAAAAGTGACAGTTGACTCTAAATTTACTGGAGATTCGACTTATTCTAATTAATAGTAAATCCTGATCGTAAACGCAGCCATCCTCCTCGTACTTACTTCATCAACGCCAAACAAACTGGATCCCGCAGAAAAGTTAAACATATTTGCTATGTGTCTAACCAGCTTCTCTCTCCGCAGCATGGTGATATGATAGATGTCAGCGTCAATAGCGAACCTTTGTAATCTTTCGTGTCTTTAATTTCCTTTGTTAGTTAGTAAGAGATGACAATGAAAAGAGATGATGATGAAGAGATGAGGATGATAATATAATGATAAAATGCACATGAATAATAGTCTTCAGCTCTGACCACACGCTTACCGAAGATTACAGAAAATATTTGAATATAATATTAATTATAGAAAATATTCCCTTAAAGGGTGGTGGAAGCTCTAATTTGATTAATAAAGGAGTATAAAAATAAATGAATGTGGCGAATAGAAATGTCACGACAATTAAATAAAGAAAAAGAACATCCATTAAGATGACATCAGCGTGCGGAAACTACGAACAAAACAATGATGGCGACTCGATGAAATAATCTACACCGAAGATCAAAAAAATGGCGGCTGTGCGTTGGAATTTGAGTTTTGATGTAATAATGTAAATGTTACTGTCTAATCTCAAACCGAATTCACACCTCCGATATAAAAAAAATTATGTGCATTCAATTTAAAATTAATGTTCGAACGATTAAAACTAATATCTCTAACTTACTCATCTCGTCTCTCTCTTCCTAACGAATACTTATTTGCAGGATATCATCAAGGATATCATCAAAACGATAAATTTATGTTGCATTAATGTTTCATGTGTTATTTCTACGTTAACAATGAATTTTTAGGATATACGTATGTCCAATGTATCTCTTTATCAATTCATTTCAATAACCGTGTGTGTATCAACATTTCTATACTTATGACGTTCAAACTGTTGCGTGACAACATTACTATGTTCTGCGGTCGAACATTCCACTCGAGAGTGGCAGACCGTCGCACCCTCGCCTTCCTCTCCGCTGGAATGCCAGACGGAAACAAAGTGCCCTTGTTCTCTCGTGAGACCGCGACTATATCACCTTTACCACAGCCTCACGCAGTCGAGAATTCAATAGCACGCCAAATGTCCTTATTATTACATGTAACTTTTTGCTATCTAATTGGTAAACTTTAACGATACAGTGCGACATTTGTCAAACAAACTACTACGAATGTCAGAAAATTGCTATTACAATTCATAATTATAAATTACGTTTTCACTTAATGCCATTTGAAATCTATGTGCTTCATAAAATAATTACATCAAAATCATATTTTCTTCATAAAAATAAATGGAACGATGTAAAGTAAGAATTAGGTATATGAATAATTTTAGGTACTGTTCGGATTCTAATGTGCGATGTAAGCATTTTATTTCATGTCTCTTCATTTTATAATTTTCCACATGCGAATAAATTTCATTAGGATGTGTTTAGAATTAAATGCGATCAAATTAATTTCATTTAGAATATCATTTGTTAAATTTAGAATCTTGCGTTAGGAACGACGAAATCAATTTCAATTTTAAAATGTCATTTGTTAATTTCGAATTTGCGAACAGAAAAAATTGCGAATTTTATGTCCTTTTTGTAAATATCACTTTTCAGTTGAGAGAGATTGACAGCTGGGACAGTAGTAATGTGTTTAACTTGGCTGGTATTGAAAAATTAAATACGATCATCCGACTAAAGAATTTGGAACCCTTGCAGGACGGTCGAGTGAGGCGGTGCTCAGAGCCGTCGGCCACACACATCAAGCACGGCATCCCTCACCACCTCCGGCGCGTTCACCACCCTCACCACTCCCATTCATCACGATCACCACCACGGAAGAGGGCTTGGCGCAGCGGCGACAACGCGAGTACACATCTGCGTGCGGACACGACAACACCGGTGCTCACGTTTGCGTGCGTGCGTGCGTGCGTGCTGCGTGGGTGCGTGGCTGCACTACGTACACCTCGGGCTCGCTGGGCACGGCAACAACACAGGCGCAGAGCTTGGGCTGGCGAGGGTGAGCATCGCGGCTGGAGCGATCACCAGCGGGTAACAATGCCTCATTCAGAAACCTGCCCTGCCTCGGTCGCGTCGTGAGGGTAACCGTATACCTCTACACCACAGACACTTCACAAACGAGCGTCAGCTGACTGGCACAGAGCTCGGACGTAATGTAACTTTGAAACTTCCACATCAGGCAAGCAACGGCGATGGATGAAGAGACAACGGAAAATTTAATGGAGTGACGACATATTGTGGTTAGATGTGAGACCATCGATAAAGACGGCAGCGATTTTCTTTAAACTCCCGGACGATATAAAAGATGGCGACATCCGTACGAGGAAAACGTCCACTCTCTTCAAGACACATGGTGTTCTTCAACACGGAGAAATTTCTTCTGCGAGAGGATCAACATAATGAGGCGCCCTCGGACTATGCGACTGAGGTCTATTATTGGAATTTTATTCCCGGAGTTTTTTAACTTCAAGGTTACTACGCGTGGTAACCATTTTCAGCGAGGAAGTGTAGCCGATTTCAATCGTCAGGAACAGGTTCTCCCAAAGAACAACTGGGTTAAGGTCTTCATAGGGCACCTCGAATCAGAGTTTAAATTTTAAACAAACCTCAGCTGTTTTCTTCAATATAATAATGATGATTTAATAATATATAATTTAATATAATAATTATATAATATAATAATAAAATGCACATGAATAATAGCCTTCAGCTCTGACCTCACGCTTACCGAAGATTACAGAAAATATTTGAATATAATATTAATTATAGAAAATATTCCCTTAAAGGGTGGTGGCAGCTCCAATTTGATTAATAAAGGGGTATAAAAATAAATGAATGTGGCGAACAGAAATGTCACGACAATTAAATAAAGAAAAAGAACATCCATTACGATGACATCAGCGTGCGGAAACTACGAACAAAACAATGATGGCGACTCGATGAAATAATCTACACCGAAGATCAAAACACGTGTAGACCTTTCAGGCGACGAAGTTGTGTTTGAAAATGCATGCGCAGCGGCTGACACTGGCAGTAAAATTCCTCAGAGCGTAAACTGCGAGGATAACGTAAGATTTTCAGTGGAGAACAATACAAATAAACCTGTTAATGCTTTTGGTGGGTACTTACACCCACTGCAAATGACTAGTTCCCAAACTATTCACGAAATAAACAACACGCTGTCTCTCACAGCTGCATTTCTCAATTAAAAATTTGTGTAATTCATTCAAAAAAATTTCTGTTATGTGAGCAGAAAAGCTGTTCGGGCTTCCGTTGCTGGGCTACGTGGTTAAGCTTTGAGACAAAATTGTCCCCCAAACCCAGCGTCGATTTTTTCCACTGTATCAAATATTCGAATGATCACAGAACAGCTTTTTTGCATTAAATTATTGTATCAGCGCTCATGATTTTACGCCAGTGGTAGCTGCGAGTAACCATCCTCATGCAGAATCCTCTCTAAACACTTTTCTTGTTTGAGACAATAGTCTCACAAAAATCAACAGAAATGACATTAATAGCGCATGCAAGATTCAGACCATAACTTCGGAACGTCTCAATGATCTCTATGATGAGATTGAACGCGCACCTCCTTTTAGGAACTATATAATCAGTTTCAAAGGTTTGACCCTCTCATCCTGTAACCTTTCCAAGCTAAAAAACGTAATTATGACGTAGAATCTTTTTTGTCATATTTATGTGGTGAGTGCATGCAGTGGTCAGCAATTGTACATGGCATCGAGTCTGTGCAGAAAAAAAGGTTTTAAACAGATTCCGCTACGAGCAAATGCAAAAACTGTTACTGTTAATGAAGCTTACAACGATGTCCACACTTGGCCTATTACGCGAGAAGATACGCATCATTTTTTTCAAAAAATTGCTCTAAGATCACCTTTGAGACTAACTTCACATTTTATCTCCCGTGTCAAAAACTCCCATGACCTGAATGGAGAAATTGAATACTCTAATGATTATGCAAAACAGCAGAATGAGTTTAATGGTTGTTCTAAGTCGACAGCCTTTCCACGTGAAACCTCCAGCAGCATAAACCAATGTTTGCCTTCATATAACAAACCCTCTCCTCCTCTCTCCTCCCGGTGTTTGCCCTCATATAACAAACCTTCCTTTCCCTTTGCCACAAGCAATTGCGGAGTGCCTACAAAAAATAGGTTTTCATTGCTATCCAATGCTGGTACAGAGGATGAAAAGCCTCTCTCAGACACGAGTATAAATCAACATCCAATCACATACTCGGAGCAGTGAAATCAACAGGAAGAGAGAAATCGCTTCAAAATTGCAGTCGACAATCGATGGGAATTTCACCATCCAACTGCATGCACAACGCGAGCATTTCTCAGTTCTCTGCAGATCCCCATACAAGAAATCACCACAGCCGGCCCATTCAAAGCCAGAAAAACGTAAATTCCCCGTACCTCTCAGAACCTCTTAATGATGAAAAATGTACGAAAAAAAACGTCTCTACCCCCATTTGTGAACGCATGAATTCCACAATGGATGAATTGAAACGATCATGGAAAATAGAGCTGATTCCCACCAAACCCGATGGACACTGTCTCCTTCATGCAGTAGCTCATCTACTTACGAAACAACCAGCATCAAAATGGAATTACAATTCCTTAAAGACTGCAATCAAAACTGAGAGCAAAGCTAACAAAAGCACATACGCTAAGTTTGTTGACTAGAACAGCGGAGACATGCAAAACCTCATAGATCATTATATTGACGACAAACATTTTGATCAAGCTGCTGTAGACCTTATACCACTAATCATCTCAAATGTGACAGGCAAAAAACTCATCATCCTGGATGAACAGGATCATTGTGTTTTGAAAATATCTGTCGATCCCTTTTCAGGGTTATCAAATAATAACCCTCCACTACTCCTCCATCGTAAAAACGATCACTACAGTGCCCTTGTCACACAAGGCAAAAATCAGACTGGAGTTACCTTATCTTGACAGACTGCCGCTGCCCAGCCAAATAGTAGACTTTCTTACATAGCAGATGCTGGACCAAACACTCTGGGTAACGTAGACAAGATCGATGAATCCTCGAAACGATCCCATCGAGATAGTAACTTTGCTACCTTTGAAAAGAGTGCTAATATAAGTAAAATCAAAATAAAGCATATAAATGCTCAAATCCTCAATGGTAAATTGGATGACATCAGAGTAATGTTGATCACTGAAGAAATTGACATTTTGTGTGTTTCAGAAACATGGTTTGATTCACTAACCCAAAGTTCATTTTTTAACATTCCTGATTACGTGTTATATCGCTTCGATGGCGCTAAAACCAGCCGAGGTAGTGGATCTTGTATTTTTGTGAAAGAAATGTACTCAACATCTTCACTTCTAGTGAATAATGTTTGCGATGGCATTGAAATGGTTTGGTTAGAAGTGCAAATAAATAAGCACAAATCCATAATCATTGGCAGCCTTTACCGGCATCCATCGTTTCCCCTAAGTCTAACACTAGATTTCATTGAGGAAACCTTCAAAGAAATCCTTCAGGCAAAGAAGTCATTCTATGCTTTCGGAGATTTAAATGTTGACTTGACCGAAAAAAAACATCAGTTAAGCAAACTGCTGTACAAACTAAGCCTATCACAAATGGTTAAAGAACCGACTCGCATCACTAAAGTCTCTAAAACTCTCCTTGATCTGGCAATCACAAATAATCCCACCGCAGTACTTAGTACAGTAATATCACTTTCTATTTCCGACCACCACTCTACAGAATGTGAAATAAATATTGCAAAGAAAAGACAAAAATACCGCTTAATGACTTATCGCTCGAAAAGGCACTATTCAGCGGAACTATTTCAAGAAAAACTACTGTATAGGTCCACCGAATTCCAGAATATGATGCAATCTGACGATGTTGACACTCAAGTGTCCATTTTTAACGAGAACTTCACAGCAGCTGCATGCTGATTTGGGGCTAGCTTGTGCCTGAATCTTGCCCTGAGGCTTGTAAGCAGTTTGCTGAACTCTAGTCTGACCTACATTCAAAATAGAATTTGGTTGCCTCAACCCCACTGTTTCTCTCAGTGTGGTTTCTTTGGCAGTAGCTAGATCCATGGCCTTTTGCCATGTCAGGCCAGCTTCATTCAGCAAGCAATTTTGAATGTCATTACTGGGCACACCCAATATGAATCTGTCCAGCAGAGTCTCTTCTAGCACTTCCTGTTTGAAAATACAGGTATGTGAAAGGGCCTTCAAGCTAGCGACAAAATCAGCGATGCTTTCCCCTTGTTTCTGGTTCCGCTTATGGAACTGAAACCTCTCGAAAATCTGGTTGCGTGTGGGCTTAAAATGCCGCCTTAACGCTTCAACCATCTCAGCATAAGTAGCTTCTAAGGTACTTTTAGGAGACACGAGGTCCTTTATTAGCCTAGGAATTCATGGACCCACTAGAGAAATTAGTGAGGGGGCTTTCTCACTATATCCTATTTTGTTAATTAAGAAGTAGCAGTGCAACCTAACCTCATAGTCCACAAACTCTTCTTCTTAAGGATTAAATTCTCCCACTGACCCTTTCAAAGGCATAATTGAATTTTCTTAGGTGGTGCAACACCAGTGAGCAGAAACAATCAAAACAAAAATTAACTAGGCAAATTATATGTTCCCTCACTAGTCACTACTACTTAGTCACTCCCAGTAGTTCTACCAACACCTCGTCGCCAATTTATTATTATGTATCAAGACAGGGATAATATTATTACTAGGTGGGAAGGGCTAGTACAAAAATTTCCCAACCTTTTCCAACCAGGTCATGGGTGCTTCAAGGGCAGGAAGTTGAAAATTGAGATTGATCCCACTGTAGTACCTAAGTTTTGCAAAGCCAGGAATGTACCTTACCCACTCAGACCTAAGGTGGAGGCAGAACTAGATAGACTGGTACAGGAAGGTATTATGCCGCCCTTCGTGCGTTCGTGCACCGAGCTACGTAAAAGCGCTTGTCGTGTATGAGTAAATGCACTTTGACCGAGCTCTTCCCGCCGATAGCACCGGCCCAGCCCCTGCTCAGACCTACAGTAAACTCCGCCAAATCGTCTCCGACTTTGATTCTCCGAAAGTAGTAGCCACGACGGCATATTGGTGGCCAGCGAGTGAAAAACCCACGACAAGATTTGTTTACCAAGGGAAGAAGTTAAAGAAAATCGAAGAGAAACCTACAATAGTTTGAGAAGAAGATCTGGTGACTACAGCAAATCAACGGTCGTCCAGAATCATCGTGAAGATCGTCTGGTGACGACAAGAATAATATTGAAACGTCTACAAAGAGGATCTGCAGAGACAGTCAGAGCTACAAGAAACCGAGATTTAGGACAGCGTCTTCAGAGATTTGAGGCCGACTACAGTTTTTCAGCCGTCTACAGCTACGTTATCTTCGTGCTACGGACGAAATAGCAACAGTGCATCGCCTACAACAACTGCGGAGATTGTGCGACAGCGTGCGACAACTAAAACTACAGTTTGAGATAAGTAAAGCAGCAATTCTTGTTATTATTGTTATTGTACCGTTGCAGTCTATATTTCCATTGAGCGAAAGGCAGCAGCAAAGGTAGAGTTTTTGCAGGCAGTTTTTTTTTACCAGTGCGTGCAGGCTTCAAGGCCAAACAAAGGCTGCACAGCAGCAAGTGCAAGCAGTGTATTCAATGAACCCTAGATGTGAAATGTTTTTAAGAGCTTATGAGAGCTGTTTTTTTTAAAGTGAGTGGCAGCAGTAACCTTGCTAATTCTATATTTGATACGAGTGATAATTTGGATTTGTTACTTACTTTTGTATTTTTATTAATCACTGTTTTATTAATTTGCGATTGAGCTGTTGATAATCAGTGTTGAGCAGTGACGTAACATGTGTAACATCTAGACACCCAACTCATAACGTAAATATGTCTGACATTTCTGTGACCAGAGTTGTTGGATCGAGTGAATTAAAAACTGATATTACTATCGTAACTAAATTAGTACAGAATGATCTAACCTACCATTTTTTTCGCTAAAATTAGGTTACGGTCCGAGCATTCTAGACCGCCTGAACTAAATCTATTGGCGACAGAGCCGTAAGTCTGAGTTATTAGTGGAGTGACTATATTTTAAATAATTTTTGTGTCATTTTCGAAGTTCAATTATGAGTTTTCTTGCTGGTTGTGTCTAGTAGGATGTTGCTTGCGGGAAGTAGTGACTGTCAATTTGCCCAAAGGTAGCGCTGAAGACCTTTGTAAAACTAAACGTTCTAGCATTAGAGAATAAGGAAATTGTTGCAAGAAAATCGTTGCCATTATTTAGAGAATAATTCGCTGTATTAACAAGACAGGAATTGAGTGATAGCGCACGATTAATACAATGCAGCTGAAGCAGTTACCTGTGCTAAGAGAGCACTAGATGCCGGGGCATTATAATTTGTCGCGAGAGAAGAAAATGAAGTGAAAGAAAGGATACCGGGGCATTATAATTTGTCGCGAGAGAAGAAAATAATGTGAAAGAAAGGATACCGGGGCATTATATGTTGTCGCGAGAGAAGAAAATAAGAGAGGTAAATGGTACTGTGTGTTGCAAGAAAGAAACTGTACTGTAAGTTGCATTACAAGGTTGTAGATATATCTGGGAAATGGTTTAATAGTTCCAGGTAAATTTGCCAGCGAGGTAATAGCATTGAATGTACGCAGACAAGTGAACAAGCTTTGCGATAGCAATCTGATTTAGTTCATAATCTTTGGTGGAATGAATACCATTGATACTTGACGGTCAGGTTAGCATTGTAGATTGCGATTGTCATTGTGCTGGCGAATTAAAGAAGTACCACACGAGAGTAATAAGTAATGAGGTAAAATGAGAGGCGGTTGCGCCCATTAATTAACCACACGTGGTGGTCTGGTAATTAGATAAGAGTAACGAGTAATAAAAAGTAGCAGTGCAAGTTGCGGTGTGCCGCATGCAGAGAGAAAGTGTATGTTTTTTTTGCTTTGCCAACAGAAGCGGCAGATATTTTTTTTCCGTCGGCTCAGTACTGACAGCAAGCACAGGCTTTGCAGAGGCTGTGATGTTCGTAATACTGTGAAGCAGTATATGACTAGGTAAATAGTCATGAATATGACTGGTGGATAGTCATGAAAAAGATGTGTTTTGGACGATTGAAGGTTAATTGACGAGTGCACACTATTTAAAAGTGAGAGCAAAATTTAATTTATTTCAGGGGTCTCACCCCTGTACAGTATTCTAGATGGGCAGCGGCTATTGTTCCCGTTCTCAAGGCTGATCAAAGCATCCGAATCTGTGGGGATTACAAGCTCACGGTAAACAGGGCCACTAGGCTAGAGACCTACCCTACACCCAGGGTGGAAGATTTATTTAGCAGGTTAGCAGGAGGAGTTAAATACTCCAAGCTAGATATGTCTCAGGCACACGCTCAACTACCCTTGGATGGAGACTCCAAGGAACTCACGGTAATCAACACCCACAGAGGTTTATTTGCCTATAACCGTCTCAGTTTCGGAATTGCTCCCGTTCCCGGGATCTTTCAGCGTGCCATGGAAGGACTATTGCAGGGCCTCCCAGGAGTGTTCTGCTACCTGGATGACGTCCTGGTGAGTGCCACTAATGAGCAAGAGCACACCAAGCGTCTCCATCAAGTTTTATCAAAGCTACAGGAGGCAGGGCACAAACTGAAAATGGATAAATGCCAAATTGGAGTGCCACAGGTATCCTACCTTGGATACCAAATCGACAAGGATGGATTGCACCCCACTGCAGAGAAGGTTGCAGTAATCCAGAATGCACCAGCTCCTACTAATGTGACTCAACTGAAAGCCTACCTTGGGCTCCTAAATTTCTACAGGAAATTTCTAAAATCATCTGCAACTATGCTGGAGCCCCTAAATACCTTACTGAGGGATAAAACCCCTTGGAAATGGGATGCAAGTCAGGAGTGAGCATTCCAGAAATCTAAACAAGCACTTCTAGACTCCCAGACCTTGATCCATTTGGACCCTGACCGACCCATAGTGGTAGTGGCTGACAGTAGTGCATATGGTGTGGGAGCGGTGCTGTGTCACCTTATTGAGGGAATTGAGCGCCCCGTCTATTTTCCTCCCGAACCCTAACAGCAACTGAGCGTAACTACTCCCAGACTGAGAAAGAAGCTCTGGCTATGGTTTTTGCACTCAGGAAATTCCATTGCTACCTGTGGGGACAGGACATCACTGTGATTACGGACCACAAACCTTTGCTATGACTAATTGATCCGGGTAGAAGCATTCCTCCGATGGCATCCGGACGCATTCAGAAGTGGGCTCTTCTGCTGCAATCCTACACGTTCACCTTGCGTCACCGGTCTGGCGTGCTGTTGGGCACGGCTGATGCTCTCAGTCGTCTACCTTTGACAACTCATGAGGAAGCCAAGCCCGTTCCAGCGGAATGGACGTCCCTAGTAAACTTCCTTGAGTCAGCTCCGGTCACCAGCACCCACATTCGCGACGGCACCCTAAGGGACCCAGTACTTTCGAAGGTATGCGAATACTGGCAGGCAGGCTGGCCTTCGACGGTAATCGGGGACCCCGATTTCGCTCCACACACTAGGAGGAGAGACGAATTGTCAACACAAAATGGCTGTGTGCTCTGGGGAGCAAGAATAATTATACCTCAAGCCCTCAGACAAGCTATTGTGGATAAACTTCACTCTGGCCATGCAGGATCATCCAGGATAAAGGAATTAGCTCGCAGTTATGTATGGTGGCCCTTTCTGGATAAAGATCTAGAAGAAACGACTAAGTCATGCAGCGAGTGCCTGAGCACTCGAGCTGCACCGACGAAAGCTGAACTCCATCCGTGGGAAGGGCCGGCGAAGCCTTGGCATCGCATACACATCGACTACGTGGGCCCAATGTATGGAAAATACTATCTAATGATCGTGGACGCACACTCTAAGTGGGTTGAAATTTTTCCCACAACTACTACAACCTCTAGCGAAACGATCTCGTGCCTGAAACATATTTTTGCAACATTTGGATTTCCGGTAATAATTGTTTCGGACAACGGAACGTGTTTCACATCGGCTGAATTCCAAGAATTCGTGAAGGCATGTGGTATGCGGCATATTACAAGCGCACCATATCATCCTACAACTAATGGACAAGCAGAGCGTATGGTACAAACGTTCAAGATGAATATACGGAAGCCAACGGAACCCCTACGCCTAGCACTAGACGGGTTTCTGTTCAACTATCGGCTAACACCCCACTCGACAACAGGTGTTACGCCTGCTGAGCTGATGCTAAGCAGGAAAGTTCGCTCCCGTCTTGATCTACTTTGGCCGTCAGAAGCAATCGCGTCCGAGGTCGCTCAACGCCAGGACGCTCAGAAAAGATACCACCCAGGGTCTCGCGCGGTTGGCATTCCACCTGAGTCACCTGTGATGGTCCGTCATTACACGCTGGGTTCCCCAAAATGGACTCCTGCTACCACCGTTTAGAAAACGGGCCCGGTATCCTACAAATGCCAACTGAAGGAGGGAGAGGTCGTTCGTCGAGACCAGGACGAAGTTATTACCTGCTCGAACACAATCCCTGAACCCTTGTAACAACCTACTGAGGAAACCGTTGTGTTTCCACAACTTGATCAAAAACCAAACCAGCCACCATCGACTAACGAACCTGACCCAGAATTACCTGACTACTCGATTCCCACCCAGGAGGCAATGTTGCACGAGCCTCCAAGTGCTAGCATCTCACGCAGGTCTAACCGGGCTCGGAAGCCTGTGATGAGATTAGACCTTTAGGATTGACAAGGTACAATCAGGGGGTAGGGTTAAAAAAGGGGGTTTCTAATTAAGGAGGGAGGGGTGTAATATCGCGGGAAATGTAAGTTCTAGTTAGACATACCAAAAGTTGGCAACGCTCGTGAGAGCAACAATCGCAGCCAGTCTTCTATTGGTCTCAGGCCCAACAACAGTAAATGTGGGCTGAGTGTGTGTATATAAATTACCTAATGTGACTAAGTATCTAACCTAATTATTTCTAATTCCTTTACTAATTCTACTTGACTTTTTTCTATTTATTCCCCCCTATTTCCGCTCAACTCTTGCTGGCCACATGTCTGGTAATTGAGTATTTAAGTTGTAAGGTATCTAAGAGGTGAGTGAATTATTTTCCTTATGTGATGTGGTATTGCTGTGCTATTGCTATTGATGTGCTATTGCTATTGATGTGCTATTCGTGTGAATATGTCTATGTTGATCTTATCTAGGGGTTAGTGTTATCCTAACCCTTTGGGGGAAGCCTAGTGTGGAATTGCAATATTCTGTAGGCCAGGCTAACCATTACTAATCCTAAGTTTTTTTTTAATATGAGATATAATAGGGACCCTCGGCCAGGAACAGCCCCACCGGTCTACTCTAGACCGCCATTCATTCTGCGAAAATCCGACAACCCTCGGTCCTCTAGGGCGTCCCTGGGTGCTGTACTACCTCAGTGTAAATATTCTTTCGTGTGCCATCACTGTTGTCGGTGCTCACAATACCACGGCTTTTATTCCAGTTGTGTTTTCCTTAAACGGCTCGCCATAGCCGTGTGTGTATAGGGCCTGATTCCGTGCGGGGAGACCCGGGTTCGAGTCTCGGCGCTGGTGGCGATTTTCTCTGTTGGGTATAGGAGAAAAATTCTAAGCACAATACCTCATTCTACCCAGGTGTCTGAAATGGGTACCGGTCTTTGACCGGGGGAAAGCGTCATAGCGTTCTGGTGTTAGTTTTAAGGCATTTGAAAAACCAATGTAAAAGGTGATATTTATCATGCTTCAATTGGAAATAAAGCATCCGTAGATGCCGATGTTTGTTTGTTTATCCTGTCGGGTTCGTTTGTTCCTCAGGCACTCGCTTCGGGCATAGATGTCCAAAGTCTAGGATGTTCTAAGTCTGCCAGGAACGTAAAGCAGCCTCAGGGAGAACACTGCAGGCGCTTTGAAGCTCGCCGCTGCATGGAGGGCGCTTGGAAGCCTGGCGCTGCTTGAGGTGATGCCTCTAAGCTCGCAGTTGCGTGAAGTGATTCTTCGAAGCCTGCCGTTGCACGGGGCGGCACTTCGAAGCTTGTGTGGTAGTGTACAAGCGAACTGTTTGTTGAGACCACCACAGCTCCGACTGTTATCCAGTCAAACAGATTAACACTGCCGCAGTCCCACTGCCAATTAACACCAAGAACAATGCACAGAGCGCCCAAGCAATAAACCCCACACGAGCACAGCCACTTGCCTACTGACTGCTCTGCCAGCCCACAACCGGTGCCACGCTTCCGCAGCACCATCTCGCGGGAGTAGACACCACAGATCAAATACTTAGTGTGACCTATCCACAAACAAGATATAAGGCTCTTTGGATTAAGAAAATTTGTATTCATCAACGCGATAAATTAACTTATGTATCAACTCTTTGGATATATCCGGTGATTCTTTCTTGTTTTTGTTTAAGTGTTCCCAGCTGAACGCAACGGAGACCTACTCACTGTAAAACTTTATTTCATTTTTTCTCTTAAGTGAAGGGCTAATAACGTCTATAATTTTGCATAAAAATGTCCTTCCAATAAAAAAATAAAAAGCGTACCGCAAAATTTTTTCATTCACATGATTAGAAGAATTTGTGATGAGTAAATTCAGATAAATATGACCACTAAGTAATAAAACAAAGCAGAATTCTGAAATATTTGTTCATAAGAATATCTTTATCTAATAATTTATTTCTTCTCAATTCACAATAAATTTGTTTGAAAGATTATTATAACAAATGAATACAAATCTCCCTTAGGCGTTCACTATAATCACAATCAATGAATGAACTGTATTATCCAGCTGATGTCTTCGCGTTTGTTGAGCCTGTTAATTTCTCATAGTTAGGGTTGCGACCTTGAGTCATTGACGTCTTTTATGGAAGGTGCTGAGCTTTAACGCTGAAATAATTGCTGTGAATTTAATTAAGCAGTTATGGCAACCTTCTTGTATAAGTTCATCAAATTACTGGAAAACACTTTACTAAGCCCACTATTGCTGTTAGAACTAGAAATCCATTTTTGTGCAAAGAAAATTGAGGATGCGCCAATTTCCCATACATACTTTGATAGTAACATGTTGATGTCTAGACTAGGGTAATATTCACAGTAGAAACCAATATTTACTTGAAATTAGTTTGTACTTAACTCTTTATAGCCTAGCTAATGTGCCATCAAAAGTGTAAAAGGCAACAATGATTCATTCTTTTCCATTGCTTGGGCATGCAAGACACAATTTTTGTTTTCATAGTTTTGCACTAATAAACAATAAAGAGTTTCTATGATGTAGAATTTTGAAATATGAGAGGCAAAGAAGCTAACCCTTTGTAAATTAGGCTAATTTGCATTTTCTGGGGTATGAAGATTAGTTGAATTTACATGCATGTATGTAGTTTTGCTGTTCTTATTCAATTTATCCTTTTGAGATATACAGCATTTAAACAACAAAAAATATCCCAATTTAGGCTTAAGTAAAATCAACTGTAAAAATTCCTGGTTAAAACATGTTTGTGATGAGAAATTGAAAATGGTATATTTCTCATATAGACCTCAGAAAATGTACAATTTGCTTTTTTCCTTTGGCATTTTATCTTCTTTACTTAGCCTTGTATAGGAAAACAAACTCCAAAACTACATACATAAAATGGGTACAATACATTTTTATAGTATCAAGTTTTTCTAATCATATAATAATTCTGCTTGTTCCTTCTTTAGTTGCTTAGTTAGTCTGTCTGTTACGCTTTCATCCAAGTTTGCAGTATTGTGGATATTGAATTCCTGAGTATTACATTATACGATTGCCTTCACATGCATTGTTTTTTTTACAATTTATATCAATTTTTCCGGAATTGTTGAGAAATATATTTCATCAAAAGACCGTACCTTACATACAAATCTGTCATAAGTCTCTATTGGATTCTCTTTATGTTTAAGTGATAATTGCACCTCAGAACCCCACAATGAAGCAAAAATTGGAAGCAGCTTCTGATAGAGTAAGTCTCTACTGCAGAGAATGAGGAATGAACAACGGCAGGAAATCCTTGAAAGGGACAGGCAACGTCAGCAAGTGAGGCAAGATGTAATGAATGATGTAGAACATGAAGAGTATTTTCAGCAAGACAGCCAAAGAGAGTAAATTATAAGTGGACATATTAATGAGGAGCAGCAATCTTAGTACCTTAAGGGGCAGAGAAATTTAGTTCAGCAAAGAAAGCAAAATATGAACGAGGAGCAGTATCGCCATCAGCAAAGGAATTTATCCCAGCAAAGAAGCCAAAATATGAATGAAGAATAGCAGACAAAGAACCTAAAGCGTCAGAGAAATTTAATTTGGCCAAGTAGGCAAAATATGGATGAGGAAACAGCAAAGGGTCAGGTTACCATAGGTTAGATAATGTTGATAGAATTTTTTCATGGGTCCACGGCTTTTTGATGTTTGACTCATCAGGATCGGTTGGGTTACTCTATGTTAGGGTAGGATTGGTTAGAATATGTTAGATATGGGTAGGTAAGGTTAGAATATGTTATGTTAGAATTGGTAAGGTAATGTTGACCAAATTTTTTCATGGGTCCACCTAGCTGAATGATGACATTGGTCAAGATAGGTTAGGTTAAAATACATTAGGTTAGGTAATGATAGGATAGGTTAAAATGTATTAGGATAGGTTAAGATATGTTAGGTAATATTGATGGAATATTATTATATGTCCAAGTTTTTTATGTTTGACATTATCAGAAACGGTTTGGTTAGGATAGGTTAGAATATGTTGGGATGGGTTAGGTTAGAATAGGTTATGTTGGAATTGGTAAGCCAATGATGACTGGATCCACCTAGCTTAACAATGGCATTGTCCATGGAATTTCCACGGGTCCTGCTAGTATGTTGGTATTTTGGAATTTTAATGTAAAGCCTTGTAGAAAATTTCTAGCAGTATAGATATTTCAAATTTGTGCTGCAATATTTTTCCCTTCTGTTGGTAAAGCTAATAAAGTACAAATTAGCCAGAATTCATTTTGACTAAATTTTGTAGGATTAAGCTGAATTTCTAAAAAGTTTTATGATGCAGTTTTGTATTTATTAATATGATTGACTTTGGTGATGGAGGTTATATTTGAAAACGAATAATTCTTTGATAACGAATTAAAGAAATGTTTCCAGAACTGAAAGTAAATGGTGAAATAATTCACAAAACTCTTTGTTCAATGGTTGCTAGAAGTAATACTTGCCTTAAGAGAAATGGAATGTCGAAGGATATTAAATTACTTCATTTATTTAAACGTTATGAAAGGGCACAGGCTGGGTCAAATTTGGAAAATGGTAAATTTTTGGTTTATAAACTCATTTTATAGAGAATTTTCTTGCGCATCCAACAGAATAATTCGCTCTCAAGTACGTACATTGGTTCATCTCCTAGACAGAGTAGAAGACGCGCTGTAACGTGACCTTGGCTCACCAGTGTATGAGTGCTTTCACCCTTCCCCCGCTAATTACGAATCAGTTGTGGGCGTTCCTCAATGTGAATAGCGAGAGAGTTTATTCATTCCCTTGCTTGAAATGTCTTAGTACTCAAACAAAACATTCTAACTCTCAGCGTTAATTATGATACTGTAACTGAGTGTTTGTTCTGAGTCCGGCTGCTCTGAGTCATCAGCTGCTGTGTGAACATAAAATTGCCTCCTGCAATCACCTAAATATTCAATTTCTTTGGTTGATGAAAATCTATCAATGAAAATTTAAGAACAGATTGTCTTCACATTTGTACAATATGTCCTTCATTGAGAGCAGCGGGTTGAGTCTCCTTTACACATAACGCATTAGAGTAAATCCTTTTTGAATAAATGCCGTAATATATCATTCAAAAGGGCTCAAAAAGAGCTACCAAGCAAAAGAGTTGAAAAAGAAAAACTTGTTTGTTATTAAGAAAAATAACTTTTTTTAAAAAAGACAGCTGTTCTGAAATTTGCATTCACTGTTTTTTGATATGGATCCTTTCCCACAGTTTTGAAGGTACAGGAATGGCTAATATACAAATTGACAGAGCTTGAAAAGATCTACATTAGCTGTAAAATTTATAAAATAATGATCAGTTCAGAAATAAAACAATAAAAATAGAAAAATTTTGAAAAATGTCTCTCCTGAAAACTTAACTTTATGATTTCTGAAGAGGCCCTTCTCCCACAGCTTTGAAGGGACAGGAATAGCAAAGATATCAATCAATAGCGATTGAAATATCCTAGAGAGTCGGTGGTACAGTTTTTTGAATTTCAAATCATGTTGAAAATTATAAGGATAACAATTTGAAAAAATGAAAAAAGTGATTAATTTTTAGGAAAAAATTTCTCATAATTCAAAATATCAAATTATCAAAAAACCTCATCACAGGATCTCAAACAATAAAATTAGCTACCTAGAAAACCTTAATCCAGTTCTGTAACTTTAAAATTGTGGGCGATTGACACTTTTCCGCAACTCCCACTTTTTCAGGTTTTTAAAAAAAATCATATTTTTTATGAATTTACGAAAAAAACACGAGTTCAAAAAGAAATGCCGCATCATTTGACACCTATTGTGAAAATCTTGGAAAAATCCGTTGAGAACCAACGGACTTATGGTCTCCCTCAGAACGTACCCTTAAGGACACCATATCATAGCAGTTGGGCTCAAAAATGAGATTCTCACGATTCTGTTTTTCTTTATTTTAAAAGAGTTTGAGATATGTCCCCGAATGTCTGTAGAAATATCAGGAACGTATCCCAGAGC
>JACJUY010003895.1:7905-32564 GCA_014220935.1 Platorchestia sp. MABIK | reverse complement strand
TGCCGCTCCTATGCTCACTGTTATCCTTGCTCTCGTTGGTGAGTGGTTCTTGTGCTCACAGTTATTCGTGCTCTTGTTGGTGAGTGAATCTTGTACTCAGTTATTCTTGCTTATGTTGGTGAGTGAATCTTGTGCTCACAGTTGACTTCGTTCTACGACTTCTGGACTTTCAATTTATAATTCTTTAACTAGCTCATGCACTGTGTTCATGTGTCTTGCTGTTGTGTATTTCATAAGACATGGATTAAAGAACCTATTAAGAGATATAATTTGACTCACTGAACATGTTGTTTGGAGTTAGGTGAGCTATTATTAACTTTGTAATTGATTACTCTTACATTTTCAGGATTTTTCCAGGCAGAATATGTACGGTTTATCTTCAGAATTGCATTCAGATCAGTATGTTTATTTTAACTTTATTGAGTAAAGACAATATAAGCTTTGTGATTAGATGATTTGCTACATCAATATTTCATCTGAAACGAACGTGCTACTTTCTGCATTGGAATGGGCATGCTTAGTTTTTCAATACTCATTTCATTTTGTTTTCCAGAGAATATTTCAAATGAACTTAGTGCCCAAGGAGACTACGAAATCCCCAGCTAGGATTCAGAGTTTGTTTCAGTGCTTCCCATTTCAGTATTTCATGGTCAATGCTCCACATATCCAGGCTGAGTCGTAGATGCTTGTGCTCTGCAACCATTGTCTAATTATTGATCACATGAGACTTCAATTGTAATAAAGTTGTTGTGGGCGTGTCAGTGTGCCGATTTGCCGTAGTACTTTACCAAGGCTGAATTTCAATTTGCGAAACGACGAACGTGTGAAGTATCTTCATCAATATTGGCTTGTGTTGGGAGCGTGGTAGTTGTGTGACTGCAGCAAAACTGATGGGTAGTGCAACTTTGTTGACCTGTGTTAGTTGTGTTCTAGGATTATTTGAGATGTCGTATAAAAATTTCAGTAACACAAAAAATCCTAAGGGATAAAATTAAACGTTCTATAACAGAAAAAAATGTTCATTAGGTTATTGAATTTTACCTGACTGTTTTACTTACAAGAAAGAATCTCTGGTGTCGTCCGTTTTCGTGACAGTTCAATTCCAACCTTTCAATGAAATTTTTGTGACTTTCATGAATGGGTTGCTGTCAATGATTTTGATTTGCTTTTTTCTTTTCTTGTTACTCTTTGAATATGCAATCGTGTTTGAAAGTTTGTACATATTTATTATTTTACAGGATCCTCACAGGAAAAGTCCGGCATGGTTAGGTCAGGAGACTTAGGAGGCCAAATAACATGGCCAACTTCGAAGGTCAATTTATGCTGAAACAATTTTCGTAATAAAAAGAATTCAAATGTTTTTCTAAATATGTGACTGAAAAGTAAACATTCATGAACCAAACGCTATCGCTGATGTGGAGGGAAATATCCCGGAACAAATCAAGAACATCAGCGGCAACGCCTTCATAAAAGTTACAGGAAATTTGAGAGAAAAAATGGCAATGTGCTGTCGTGGAAACGAAAAACACTCCATGCACTAAATAACTATTAGTTTTGAGAAAAAAAATCAGAAAGCTTGTTGACGTTCTGAGACTGAATGTTTTGTTGCGTTTCCACTGACATTGGTATTGGAGAGATTCCACTCAAGGGAATACAGCTATTGTGTATCTATGGTGTTGCCGTTTGTCTCCCGCAGGTGAGATAAACTCGTTATCTGCTTGTTACTAAATGGCAACTAGTTTAGGAAAATGAAACTCTTCTACTTGATAAATTGCTATTGGAAAAATAGCGTTACAAATGAAAATGTAATAGATGATAATGATTGGGTCACAGAGTAGGGATAATAATGCTTCGGTCAATGAAATATGGATAATGGAATATGGATGGTAATAACCAAATCAATGGAACTAAATGTAGCTAAATATATGAAGTAAATTCAACGGAGCATGAACAGGTGGGACGGAGACACTGTAGAACATAAACCAAAACCTTAAATTAATTACCTGTCAGTAGAAGTGACCAAGAGACCAGTGGAGGGAACGTGAGGAGATTGAGATGCAACATGCAAACATCTTAACCAACAACACAATATAATACATGCAAAAAGATATTTACAGAAATAATAAGAGAATATGGTATTTACAAAAAGAAAAGCATAACTTAAAGAAACATATTACACTATTTAACTTGAATGAATGAGAACATAAAATAAAATAAATTCTCTATCTCAACAAAAAAATAACTTAAAATAATAAATTAACTAATAGAAATCAAACAGCAAAAAAAAATAAGAACTGAATTTCAACAAAATAAATAATAACAGAACAAGCAAGTAACAAAATATCGCAAAATTACTCATGTATCCTTAAGAAGGATAACTCACTAAATTCACCTACCAGTGCAACTAGAGCTTCACTTTTACTTAGAATTTCCTTAGGGTCATTACTAATATTTTATGGTAGTTAAATTTATTACCAACTGAAAAGAATGATAATATACAATTAGGCTATAATCAAAATGAAAATAACAATGAAGATTATTCATGTAAAAGAAGCATGAAGGCTGTGCTGTAAAAAGTAGTGACACAACCCCGGTTACAATGGGAATAAGCGCTCTCAGAGGGAATATGTACGATTCTGAGCTAAAGGTTAAGTAGCCCTTTTTTTATTAAAATAGAATAGGATTTTTATTTTGTTACGAACGATCTTTTTTTGGTACACTGCTTTCGAGTTTTTCAGCACCTTCTACTTTCTTCAATGTTTATCTTGTTTCATAAACTTCTTTCTCAACTTACTGTTTCTATGCCCCTTGTGCATTGATTCCGAGTTTCCTTTTCTCCTTCTTCTCTTGAAAAGTTTTTTTTCCGGTTACTGGACTAGAAATAATTTATTTCATCTAATCTATTGCGAATGCTTTTTCTGGCTTCCTTTCTGGAGCGCTGTTGAATGGTGATGAATTTTCCTTCATTTATCTGCTTGTTGCCCGCTGCGACCATTTGGCCGCGTGATATGCGTTTCGATTAATTGGCTAAGAATGCTATATTTGTGAGTTTATAATTTTACGCAAATAAATTGACAACGCATCAGAAACTAACTAACCTATTAATTAATCTATAAATGTTTTATATATGTACCAGGCATGGAGGCGATCATGTCTGAGTTCTTCAAAGATACGACGACTGCATTCTACATCATCGTGATGGTGTGGGTGTGCGACCAGTACGAGACTTTGTGTTGCACGCAGCCCATAACGCGGAAGCACTGGCTGCGCTTCTTCTATCTCTACCACTTCGCCTTTTACGCCTACCACTACAGGTTCAATGGGCAGGTATGTAGCTAGCTGTGTAGTGACGGCTAACATTCGTCAGAGAAGCGGATTAATCAGGATGTTGAGGTGATGAGCTTCACTACCCATTGATGGGTGCATTCCAATGCCTTAGTATTCGTTATGAAGTAGCTTTTTTTGTGAATGTTTTTGAATGGTAATTTTTTTTTTTAACGAGTCGAATTTTTTTTAACGAGTTTTGGGATTGCTTCTCAAGTCTTATGCCGTCAAATGCCAATCAGGCACAGGCACAAGAGTTAAGGTAAAGAATAATTAATAGTCACATTGACAATCATCCAACATTAAAAATCATACAATAATGAAACTACAACCACCTCCCAGATGTGTGGCTCCATGATTTAATAGTTTTTTGCATTGTCGGTAATTTATGAACTGTTACTTATTTTTTTGTGGTACGTTGACTATTTTTAGCGCTAACAAGTGGATAGTAAATAGCGTTTCCCTGAGTATCGCATGGGTTATGCTCCAAAACAAACAACGTGCAATCAAGCAATCTATGCTTCAAAATAATAAAAACTACAGTGTGTGCAATGAAGCAAGCTATCCTCCCTCTTCCGACTGGGGGTGATAGAGACGAGGAAATTAACCAGTATGGACTCGAAGGCTTAGACATAATTGGTATGCACATGAACTTTCAATGACGGATGGGCGCGCCCCATACTTAGGTAACTGCTGCCTTGTGCCCTGCACTGTCTGCCCCTTCTTCGTAGAGTGCTCGAGCTACGGAAAACATTCTAGGAATTCTCCTCCGGCTGATTTGGCTGGGAGAGATTTGTAGTAACTTGAAGTATTTCTGCAAGGCTGCTAAAATATTTCATCGAATATGATTGTTTAGAAGTAGCAGTAATTCAGTTCACGACTAAAACTACGTACCTAATACATACTATGATTCACGAGTCAGCACGTCTCAACCTTGGCTGAGACAGGCAACATAGACCGGCTGGTTTAGAGCGGGGCGACATAAGTTAGATTATACGTACCATCTGGCTGTCGTTGATTTTCTTGTATGAAATGTTGTGTTACTTTGGTGAGACCATTAACGTTGACGGTTGTTAATAACAAGGACTAAAAGCATTGGAACCACATTTGTCGGATATGGAAAAGCAAATGACCGAGCGCAATATGCTGCTACCTTGGTACCCTGCTTAGCGGGGGTTCCAGGATAAGTCATTCGACCAAAGTATGGGCGGCTTGCTGGAAACCCTGCCTTTCCCAGCTAAACCTAATAAAACCCAACTCTTGGTAATCTCCTTCCACACTTGCTATTACGATCAAATACCTTCGAATATACCAAAATTTCTCATCTGCATTCGAACAATTGGTTCTGAATTCTACTGGAAAGTCGTTCGTGGAACGTATGCGAGAATGAAAATGTAACAATGGTGATGATCCACAAGTCGGAATGCCTCGGCTTAGACCAGCACGCTGGACGCAAGCAAAACTACAAATGAACTGACGTGTCGAGAGTGTGTTGCTCTATTTCGTACTCCTACTGAACAAAGCGGCATTTTAATGCAAAAATTAAATTGGAAGTAACCTTTTCGTTCAACTATACTGCCTACACGGCAATAACGGAACTGAAAATTATACTGTACAGAGGGAACATGATGTGGAAAGCATTAAATGCATTAATAGAACTCCTCTGTACCGTCTTAAGTGTTAAAATTCTATGTGTAAAAATTATGCTCTCAGCAACCATAAAACCGAGACTTGCAGCCTGCATTGAGATGTCAGGATATGTCGGTCTACTGAGCGTCAGTGTTAGGTGCACTTGTAATGTAATGACGGTAGTCAAACAAGTATTATGAGAATAATAGTCCTCATTGTCGTTTCAAGATTACTGGCCTTTATTATTTATTTTTTAATTTATTTTACCTAAGGCATAAATTACCTAACATTATTCTAAACTAATCTATCTTCGACCTATCATCCATGTTTTAACGCAAAATAAATGATAAAAATTTTTGGTTTTGCTGTGTGGATAGCCGTGCGGATAGCCTCCATGGTCGAATTTTGCCATTGAGTTTTGGGTCACTCGGCCATAAACAGCAGAGTGGGCGGTATTCCTTACACAGGAAGTTTTGGTCGAGCGAATTTCATGACACGTTCTCTACGTATTGGTACATACAGTTAGCGACAAAATTATTCGCACACCCCTCGTCTTACAAAACTTTCGAGAATTACTAAAAAACTATTGTTGCCACAGGTATAAGATTTTCACAGGGTGTGAAGCACATATTAGTGACAGTAATACAAAGTTTTTAGAACAATACATTATTTTTGAAAGATCTAACAAGCTGAAATTCAAAAACACGAAAAGACAAAGTTATTCATACAGTGAGTAGTATTAAACTTTATTGAGGTGAATCCACCATTTGAGTACATTTTTAATAATCAATAGCGTGACCTTTCATTTTCATAACATTTAAAAGCCTTTTATTACAGTTTTTGACAAGCTTTTCAGTAGTTACAAAAATATTGTTCCATTCTTCAATAGCGATGCTTTTCAATTCCTGAAGATTCTTAGGAGCTCTCTTGTTGATGTTTACTTTTAATTCCTTCCCCAAATTTTCATTGGGATTGAGATCAGGACTCATCGAAGGCAATGGCAGTACATTTATCGTATTTCTTTGGAGCCAGCTAGTTGTAGACTTGGCCGTGTGCTTTGGGTCATTGTCTTGTTGAAATACCCATCGCCTTCCAAGTTTTGAACTATTAGCGTATACCTTCAGGTTTTCATCCAAAATAGAAATATAGTCATCAGAGTTCATCTTCCCTTCAATTGCAACAATTTTCCTGTACTCGAAGCAGCAAAACAACCCCAAAACATCGGTGATCCACCTCCGTGTTGAACTGTTGGCACAGTGTTCTTCGGCAGGAAAGCTTCACCATTCTTACGCCAAACCTTCTTCACGTCATCGTACCGAAAAAGCTCGATTTTGGTTTCGTCACTCCACAATACTCTTTCCCAAAAGCCTCTGTCCTCATCCAAGTGTAACTTTGCAAAGTTCAAGCGAGCAGCAACATGACATGGTTTATGGAGTGGAGTTTTTCTAGGTCGGCGTCGTCCATGTAGGCCTTCCTTGTTCAGACTGCGCTGGATTGTGCGATTGCTCACGCTAGTTCCCTGAGCGTTCAATCTTTCGGAAATGTCGTCTAGCTTCACTCGTGGCTTAGTGTTGACCTCACGACACAATTTTCGAGAAGTTCTCACCGAGAGTTTTTGTTTGCGACCCGCCCAGGCAACGTTTCTACAGTTCCAAACTTGGCAAATTTTTTATAACCGAATATACTGTAGATCTTTGGATGCTCAAATGCTTCGATTTGTCGCCGTAACTATTTCCAGCTTTTTGGCAGTCAATAATCTTCTGACAGGTCCACACCGAGTTCCTTAATTTTTCCCATCTTGGCGCTAGTGTATGAATGACAAAGCTCTACTCCTCTGGTTCCCCGTTAGCTCTGGCACAATTTTCTAGAATGATCTCACGTTTAGAATATTCAAGAACATTTTAGACATAATTTTTTTCAATAAAATAAGTATAACGGTAGATAATTCTCAATGAAATGTAACGTTCTCAATTGTATGAATAATTTTGTTTTATCGTGTTTCTGAAGTTCAGCTTGTTAAATCTTTCAAAAATATAATTTTGTTCTAGAAACTTTGTATTATTGTCACTAATATGAGCTTTCACACCGTGTGAAAATCTTATGCCTGTGGCAACAATAGTTGTTTGGTAATTCTAGAAAGTTTTGAAAGACGGGTGTACAAATAATTTCGTCGCTAACTGTATGTGTCCCACTAGGTAAATTCATTTATTTACCGGTATCAATGAGTAATATTTCTATTTCACCACGTTTATTAAAATTTGTCTATAGTTTATTAGTTAAATTATTATCGTGCAATTATATTTTTCTCGCTTCTTTGCAAGGATAAAAACGTAATTGGGCAGTAGACACGGGTTTTCAGTTTAGTACTTCCAACCTAACCAAACCAACCAGAGCAATCGTGCAAATGAAGTCAACATGTTAACCAGGAGATGAGAGTAATAATAATCAAATAATAATAATTAATTTTAGTTGACCTCGCAGTCTCCTTTGTTCAAGGTAAAACAAACATCGGCATCTACGGATGCTTTATTTCCTATTCGAGCCTGATACATATCACCTTGTACATTGGTTTTTCAAATGCCTTAAAACTAACACCAGGACGCCATGACGCTTTCTCCCGGTCAAGACCGGTACCCATTTCAGACACCTGGGTAGAGTGGGGTATTGTGATTAGAATTTTTCCACTATACCCAACGGAGAAAATCGCCACCCAGAGCCAGGATTCGAACCCTCGATGCCCGCACGGAGGCGAGTCCTTTAACCGCACGGCTATGACGAGCATGAGTCCATGAGTAAAGGAGTCCATGCAGTTGAAAACCCCGTTCCTTTCTAAGATTGTCAAGTATTGGAATAATTTTTATTACTGTGGGCTGAATTTTCTCGATTTGGATCCTCAGGGAGATTAAAGTATTTTATCTACGAGAATTAGCACTCCCATGGGGAAAATGTGATGTCAACATGTCAACACATTTACGACAATTTGCTTTTCTAACTTTCTTCTCTACCGAACGCCTATGGGTGGCAGTGTTAGATGAAATGTTTCTTCCAGAGAGCCAGTATGAGAAGTCACACACCATTTATTTTTTGGCCATTTTCGAAATGTGCTTATAAGTTGTGTCCCTCTAATTTACATTTTCCAAGTTGTGTTTAACACCATTTTCCGAACGTTTATACGTATGCCATTGTGTATGCATTACGTGCATGAATATTTCTTTCACGACCCGCTCCAGGCACCAATATTGTTACAAGTATCGTTTTTCGTCATTCAAAATTCTTTCATGGTTAAAGAATGTTAGTTTTCATCGCTCTAACTTCCCTAATTCAAGCTCAACATTTTCCACCACACGTTTTTCCTATTTGAAGAAGAGGAGTGGTTGGGAGCTGAAGCTTTTGCAACCATCCCACTCAGTCATGTGTAGTGACGGTCTTGGGTCAGAGGCTCGCTTTTCAACTAGAGTTTATGGGGTTTTATTTCAAATTTCCTGGGAACATTGTCACTCGCAAAGTTCTAAGGCTGGCTGTAGTTATATCAGGTTTTATTGCAGTGTTCTCTTTCTTCCTCCTCAGTATTCCTGGTTGGCCCTCATGACCTCGTGGTTCTTCCTGCAGGTGAGAGAATCTTCTGTTAATTGTTTGGACCGTTAATGGTATTCAGTTAAAATTCATAAGTAAAGAAATTATCCAAAATGATTGCTAATAAAATCATAAAAGTTCACTCGAAAAAGATTATTAAGTAAGATAAGTATCGAACTTGGGTAATAAACAATGACCTCACCTGTGCTGAATAATTTTAAACGCACAATTTATTGACTTTGATTTGATCTTGACCGAACGTGCGTGTATCACAAATAAATTTCAATTACTAAAACGCAAATAGTGAGATTAAATGGGCTTTAATGAATAATTAAAGCCGAGCTGAAATAACACAAGCTATTTCAGTTGTGAAGTGCGACCTTGAAGTGTGGTTTGACCATGTGTTCATTTTAATTTGTGATAACATGGTACATTTTTATGAATACGTAAAATCTAGTGCAGGGTGTTTTTTAATGTCTTGGTATGAAGATCAATCGTTAAAAAATATACAAAAGATATAATGTAGCATGGAATATAATAGCCCTTTCATTGAACAGCTGAGGGAATAGAAAAATGTACTCTGTAGAAGTCCTCCTATAATTGCTCTCCTTGAAGTATCTCTATCTTTGAGGAATCTCATGCTTCTCTTGACTTTTGCTATTACGTATGCTTAATTACGTGCTTCCACTCGGGTGGGGGTTCTTTGCTTCTCTGGCATAACATAATTTATTTCTTAGCTTTTGTTTAATCGCTGATACATTTCATTTTTATTGTGCAGTTGATTTCAGTTGAGTTTTTGTCTCACCTCACCTCTGGCTAATTTTTCAGTACCATTTCTTATTTGCTTGTGCGGTAACACGTGACTATTGTGCAGCACTCGATGCTCTACTTCTATCACCACTACGAGCTGCCAGCCATGCTGCGGTCCAGACCTCGTCTGCAGGCGGTCAACATTGTAGTGAGGAGGCCGCCTGGAGACCCGACCACCGAGTCCGGGACTACCGCGAGCGGCGCTAGTACCAGTGCTTCTGGGACCAGTGCTGCCAGTACTTCTGGGACCAGTGCTGCCAGTGCTTCTGGTACCAGCGCTGCCAGTACTTCTGGGACCAGTGCTGCCAGTGCTTCTGGTACCAGCGCTGCCAGTACTTCTGGGACCAGTGCTGCCAGTGCTTCTGGTACCAGTGCTACCAGTACCTCTGGCACCAGTGCTACCAGTAGCTCTGGCCCCAGTGCTGCCAGTACTTCTGGGGCCATTGCCATTACGCCTCCCAAGAGCAACGGCACCGTTTTTGGAAGCGTGACGAGAAGCTTTGGAAGCAGTACAGAGATGCCGCAAAGTAACGTGAACACATCAGGAAGCAGCATCGCAACTTCTGGGCCATCTGGATGCAACAGAGGAATATCTGCTGCTAATAATAACGCGACGTTAAATACGCTTAGAAATGACGGCACACTCATGAGCAGTGCTACGACGTCCGTCATGTCTCAATTCTGCGCAAGGACACCTGACGCCCTCGCGAGTGATATTGCATCTCAAGGGATGGTCGACAGCAGCGCAGACATTGGCCGTGCGTCTGACCACGGAATTACTTCAACTTCTGCTAATCCTGACATGGTGGGAAACCAAGCCATGTACGGTGAAACCGCCTCTGTTGATATTAACGTCTCCAAGCCAGTTAATCAGTCTGCCGCCTTTATATCATCTGAATCAATCATACAAAACTGTGACTCGTTTCATAAGCCTACTCCATGTGCTGAGAAAATTTATATTTGTAAGTCTGAAGAGATAAGTTCAGGAATGGCATGTACGTCGCTTAACAGTGGGTCAATTCTTCTCAAGCCTAATACTCTTAGTCCAAGTCCTGCTTCAAATTCCGTGACACAAGACGATACAGAACGAGATACCAACAACTCTGGAAGCGACTTTACTTCTAAATCTCTCGAGATTCCAGCTTTGGCCTCTGTATCTGGAGTCGTTCTTAAGACATCTGTTGGGCAACTGAACCGTAGCGAATGTAATGGATCGACCTTGCCAAACGGTACTGGATGTTTACCTAACGCAGGAAACTCTCGTGTTCTTCACTGCGACGATAAAGGTACTCTTGTTACTAGTGAAGGTGCGAGTTTATTTGGAGGAAGAGCCTCACCATCAAACAGTGTTACATCAGCAGACTTAGCCGCCATTAGTGATACCATGTCTACAAGGTCCAGCACTAAGAGTGACGCAATGTTTTTTCCACACACTGCTTCTGTCACACCCGTTACGGCTGGCATCCGCACAGATCTTAGTGGAACGCGTGGCGAAGTCGATGGTAGTTTTTCTGGCTTGAGCGCCCCAGTTTCGAGTGGTTTTGCAGCGCAATCTTCCAGAAGATAAAAATATGTCAAGTTCGAGTGAAAACCGATTTATTTTGTTGCCTATTGGCTTTAGTTGTGATTATTCATTCTTGAAATCGAGTGCGTAATCATTCGAAGAATGAGGTATTTATCTTTTTTTTTGTACAGTATGTTAGGTGTAGTTTACAGAATCATAATATACTGTACTATTACATTCTGTCTGTATAGAGGTAAGTAGCCTAAGCTGTAGGACAGAATTTGATTTTGTATCTTGCTTAGTGTTAGTTGTAGCTGTGGGACTCGTATTTCTGGTTGAAAGCCTATCTGCTGTGAGAATTTTTTTAAAGACAAACTTTCTGCTCTTTGAGTTCCTTCTGATGACGTACGTATGAATTAAATAAGGTTGGCGATAGCGAACTTGAGTAGCATCTGTTCGAGGTCGAGTGATGATTACCTCACATGTTTGTTGGTTTTTTTTTTATGGCTCAATATTTCTCCGCTCATCTCGTCTATCGACGAATGTTTGGCACAGTACGTGCGTACCTATACGTAAGTGCTATTTTTTTATAGGAATTGTGTCTTGCATTGTAACTGGTATGTACGTGAAACTTTTGCCGTTAAACATGCTTGCAGATCTGTTATTTTTGGAGAATCCGCGTTCATGCAAGGAACATGTCTGCTTTCTATCTTTTCTATCCCATTTACCAAACTTTACGCCTAATTTTTCGTTTCATTTCTAATACTATGCAAAGAATTGAACTTACATTTACTCCGGCAATGGCATTTCACATTCATCTTATTTTAGGACAAGTGGAGACTTACATTTTCCCTATTGAACGTTTTCCAGTCGTCGGATTCAAAGCTCTGCTCTTCTATAAATAATGCTGCCATATTTTAAAAAGTTTGAATCGTTCCCAGTCCTAAGTTAGCGAATACCTGGAATGCATCAGACATATATTCCACTCGTCGTACTTCACAGGTTCGTGCGCAATACGTACTGCAAATAATTCGTTCCTCACACACTTTCCGCGATCTAAATTATGTTCCTTCTATACTTGTTTTATTATTAATCGTTCTTCATTACTGCTAACTTCATATTATAAAAATTTTGAATGAATATTTCTAATCAAGAAAATTGAACTTCGTCCTTAATTAGTGTAACCTGATTTGCATTCACGCTGTTCAGTGATCACTGTAACCTCCTTATTCCACGATGCTCGGGAGGTGGAAACCTCGGGTATCTATAGAGAGGAATATACTCATTGAATGTGTGCTAGTTAGCGTCTTCAGCGGATGTCGAATTTCCCCTAACATACCCAGCTGATAGCGGTCCATCTTGCATAAAAATTAGCTGACATTTTTGAGTTAAGATTCTGGGAATAAGGAGAAATTTACAATGATCATTTTTTCTGTTCTAAGGAGGTGACTAATGTTACTCCATCAAATTTCGGCTTGATCACAGGTGCTTCATTTTATTTTTTTGCTGATGAACTGCACGAGTCAATTATTCTCGAAGCAGGTGCGTCCCAGTTCTTCGGTCTAGTAAAAGTCAGTATAAATATAGAAATTATAATCTCCTGAGAATGTTTACTAAACGATTTTTACAAATACCATTATTTATAAAAGCAAAAACGTTCACCTACTGTACTTATTGGCATAATTCATAATATGGCACAATTGATGACCTCTTGTTTGCTTCTGAAATCAAGTCTTTCTGCATAAACGACCGTAAACCTGTAGCCCCTGAAACAAATTTCTTGAAAACAATTTTTTATGCAGCGAGTACATTTCTCAGGTCTACTTCACTACTGAGCAGGGCATGTCTCGTGATACCGCATTTTGGGAATTCCCTTTCTCTGGCTATTTTCAGAGACTGGGTTGATCGTGTGCCCTAGCTGCCATTGACGCTCTTTCAACAGCCTTGTATGCAACCGAGCGGAGAACCTCAGTTAAGAAGATACAACTAGCGCGTTTTTTCCAATTTTGATCATTTCTTGCACATCAATACAGAACTCGGGTTACGAAATGTCTTGACAATGGTTTCATTTGGCTTTACCGCTCCACTTATAAACCGTTTAAATCCATGATTATTTGAAAGAACGAAAGGTCCCTTCCCGTTGTAAAATGACTAGGCGTAGCTTACAAACCCAGTATTTAGTTTGCTTACAGAAACTCGTTATTCATGCGATTCCTCTCTTACGTTCTAGATTGTGTTCTCTTAGCTTAGTTCTTAGAAATTTTAAAGTGATGTACCCGTATTCAAAAAATTTGTTGTACTTTGGTGCATTAATTCGATTGAAACGAATGACACTGGTGTCCATTTTGCTGCTGCTACTACTGGAGGTCTGGTCGAATGAAATTTTTGGAGTTTGTTCCCGAGTAGCACACTCTGTTATAGTCTTGCAGAAAGGAGATTGTCAGTAGTAAAGGTTTTTGTTCTAACACAGGATTTAAAGGTCATCCCTAAGAGGTGCTAAGAGCTACGGTATTGGGTCTGTACCTCTTGCTGCCTCAGAGTGAATTATTTCACTGTCGGCTACTTTGTTTTCCTCTGAATTCTCTCACGCTTCTGCTCTGAGAACATGAGGGTTTAGAATTTTTCTCCTGACTGAACCAGGGCACTTGTAAGCTTCAGTCAGCCATCTCTTTTAGTAAATGTTCATAAACCGTTTCTCTAATTGGTTGTCAAGTTGATGAGATCTAAAGACTGGTCGAGGCCATTGTTCAGCACAGTTTTCACCCGTGCGATTTCTACGCAGTTAATGTGCGTCGATGTTGAAGAAGCGGCTAATAATCAACTCACTGCAGTTAAATTAGACTACTGAAACTAATACAATTGAGCACATCATTTACCCTGAGTTATTGGTTTGACAAGATGATTCGGCCGAAATAGGTTGTAGCACGTCATCTTCATCAATCCTATGCGATCCCGACATATTTTGTAGGCGGTTTGTTGATGCAACGAAAGTTGGGTTATTAGAATCCGAAAACTCAATGTAATTTTGAGAGTATTTTATTCGTCCTTATCCACGCACGTACGCAATAAACAGATTTGGAAACTCGAATTTGATTTTCCTAGAAAGGATCGTCACCGATATCGCTTTTATAGCACCCGCTCGTGCCACACACCTGCAAGGAGAGTTTCAAAATTAATTGTTACACATAATGAACAACTAATTACGCAGAGAATAAAACGTTAACGAGCGAAAATTGCTTAGCTACACGGCGTATTAATAGTGCTATGAGAGACTACGCTTAAAGAAGATGGCGAGAAAGTTATTAATGAAGACTGAAAATGGAAAAAGCAAAATTTTGACGCTCGGATGAAGGGTTTGGCTGTCTTTCTAACTTATCTGCTGAAACATGTGCGAATATGCCAATAAAACTAGATCGTAGTCTTACTGCTTAAGTTTGCTTTCCCGGTATGCTTTCCAAAAAGAGGGAAAGCCAATGAGCCACTCTGGCGAAGACTTGTGCTTTCCTCAATTTAAAGAAGGAAAGGGAAGAGACAAGCCATTGTACTAATTGTACTTTTTGAAAAACTCTCCAGCCCAGAAGAGGGCTAAGTCGACACGATATCTAACACCTCTTTTTCCCAATAGAAAAGAATTTTTATATTTTTGGGTCTATTTTGCTTTTTCAGGGATAGGTCAAGGTTCCAAAACAAGATGACCCATATTAACAGTAATATATTCACAAGAGAACTTGACTTTAAAGTATCTATCTATGGTGTCAATCATGCTCTATAGTGCAGTTTCCATGGCGAAACGTAGGCCAATGATTTTCTTCGTCACTCAATACTTATCTTTCGGAGTGGCGTGGACTTTTGCGTATCAACCAAGTTTTGCGCTTTCATGATAACATCGTTGCTCAAAATGTTCAAAATTATGCTTCGAAGGCTTGGCTGAATATTCGACAAGTTCTTTCAGCATGTCACTATGGAAAGATAGAAGAAGCGAAAAAAATTTAACACGCTGCTTGCGTTAAAGACCCATCGATGGGTCGTGCTTAGGTTCTTCCTGCTGGGTCGTTTGAAAAATTCTAACAATCTTTTTTAAATCAATGGTATTTATTGGACCCAGTTAATGTTCGGCATTTTTAAAATTGCTAATCATTTTGACTTTAAACTTGAGTTGAACATTGAAATTCAGTTTAACCCATCGTAGTCAACGTGTTAAGCAAATTATCACTAACCGCGAGGTTGGAGCCCGTGCAGCCGTTGAGGGCACAGAGATCCCAGTCGTCCCGGAATAAGGGCGAATGAATTCCGTTCCAAATATCGGTGTCGTCGTAAGTCATCCAAGCGCTGCTGTTGTTCAACTCGATCAGGTTTAGCCAGGTGTCCATGTGCTGGTCTTCGTCAGCTGAAATAATAGGCGAGTTTCAGTTTAAACATCCAGATAACAACCGAGTCAAAGAGCTATCCGGCTTGGATGTTATAAGAAAATGAACTAGGGCCTAAAACAACTTCAGAAGCGATGATCTCACAAGTGTTAACAAAAACTAATCATTCAATGTGTTTGTAGAATAAGCGTATGCGTGCGTTATGTACAAAATACAAACATTTCCCATAAATTAACGATGTAAAATTCTCAAAGTTCGTTTAAGGACAGAGGGTTCTTCATTTTTCCTCGGCTCTGTCACGTTGATAACACTATGCTTGAACGAACACAATGTGTTCTGTCAAAATAAACCTATCGTAAGGGCAAAGGCATAGAGATCGCAGCAATACGGACACCTAGGCAGTGCTTGCAAGGAGGGCATTTGAGATTTGACGCAAACACATATTCCTCGTTATGGATTCGTCTAGAGCACCACATTGTTGACTGTGTGATCAGCTCCAGGAGTTAATTCGATCTCAGGTACTGTGGTATTTCAAGAACGGTAAGATGCTTTACAAGTCACGCGCACAATGCTTCATTGAAATAGACGTTTCTTTACACCAATACAAATTAACAGCGCATGTGGTTGTGCAATATTCATTTTGACACAACGCTACACATCTAAAATAAATAAAGTGCAAAACAAGCAATGAGTAGCGCAACAAGGAGACCAAACCTTTAAAATCCACCCGAGTCAACGGTATGATGTACCTTCACTTTACTCACAAGGATTGCGGTAGTCTTGATAGTAGCAACAAGTGCCAGAACCACCATCATCGTGATAAGTGCCATGGCTGGCTTTGCCTACGTAGGCGATAAGGCGAGTCCCATCTAAAACTTCGTAGTTGCCAGGAATGCGGGTGTACCAGCCGTCCTTCTGGCCGAAGCGCACCTCGTGCATTCGCTCGTCCAGTGTGTAGTCTCGAACCTTGAGAGAAAATTAAATTTAAATACTTAAAATGAACAACTTCAAAAGTAATTCACAGCACACTCATACCTATCTATTTATGTTAATTACGAATATTGACTGGATAAATTTTAGTTATTCACTATTGTAGTGGACAGTATTCTAAAAAACCAGACTGTTTAAAATAAGCTTAGCAAATCGGACCTTAATGCTGGTATTTCATTACTGTCTTATCCCCTTGCGCTACATCGGAACGCCCACTGTTAGGAACTTGAATAGCATTTAGGATGTACTAATGTATAATGTATTATTTCTTTAGGATTCTTATAATCTTCTCTCGTGTACGCTTATATCAATCAGTTATTACTTATATTCTCTGGTTTGTTATAGGTTATGTGAGGGGTTAGTGGCCTCTCTCTCTCTAGCAACGTACCAACCTGAATAGTGATACACGCTTTACCACCATTTCTCTCCCACATTTACGTAATTAAATGTAGTGTTCATTAAACTAGTGCTTCAGTATAGTTCCTCGACCCTGCAGACTAAATAGGGGAGAACGGATTCAAACAAGATTAGATCTCGTTACAACTATAAAATCTACATGACCATTTTACTTGCAAGAGTAACAATTCAGAGTACAAAGAGTAACTTCAAACAAAAACAGAAAGCAACTTACTCATGAATTACGAGTACACTAGATTTGGAAGATTTTATTCTAGTTGACACACGCGTGTTTCTTCAACAGCAATGTGAACATGTGAAATCGAAAATAATTTGGAAAATAAATAGAACCAACATTGAGTTCGCATCAACGACAAGTATCTTATTCTTCATTAAACTATTTCACCTAATCCCCTTATTTAACTTCTGCATGCACTTTTGACAGTTTTTAGTTTTCTGAGCAGGAGATCAATTTTACAGAGACACAATTCAACTTCGCGATGCAAGTTTTACATCAATTATTCTCAATTATGCGAGCACGATGGTGATAAAGATTGTTTACACTAAGCATTAGCAGCCTTGAATGGGAAGAAAGAAGCGTAAGTGACGAACACACATCCCGATTATTTTTAATTCTCTCACTCAATCACTCCCTCTTACACTCACACTCGTTTAATTATTTGAGGTTTAACTTTAACTCATTTATTTGCGTTCAATTATTGCGATTACCACAGAAACTCGGTGAAATCCAAGTCCAAAAAGGACATATGAGAATTTCTTGGTTGGCACAGCTCACACAAATCTGGAGTAAAACTACTACAGTTTGTGTTGAATTAATGATAAAATGCAACATTCATAGGAACTACTTTATTCAATAGCTCTGGATGCTGCAACCCATCACAGAGAGAGAACAGATCACTACATAGAGAAAGCAGATCTCCTCGCAGAGTGTTGAACGCTTGAATAAGAAATTAGCCAGTAATCTCGACACAGTATTCTTAGAAGCACTCCTCTAGGCCCTTAGCTACTTCTATTGATTTGCTAAGCCCAGTATAGTAAACTGGTCACGTAAAGGCGGCTTACATCCGTCCATGTCTAGCACACAGGTAGAAACTTGCATCCGGTTTGAATATATATTTGTCTTGAATATCCAAACCTATAATTGACTCGAATAAAGCTATTCGATGGTTCTAGCTTCAGAAGCCTTAATATACAGGTCTAACAGTACTTTTTTATCTAATTCACGATATCTGTTCAATAACCCTTGCAACAAAAATAAAGAGTTCTAGGTTGTTTCTTTACAGTGCGTCAATAAGCCCTATTAAATCTTTTTTGAAGAAATTTTCAATTTTCGTTTCATAAATTTTAGGAATACTCCACGGTAAATTCAGGCGCATGCTTTCAAATCACATCGCACAAACACAAAAAAAATTAAAACCGCCTGAATCACCCAAAAATCGCAGCACTTCCTGTAAAACTGTTCCTCTTCAAATAATCAAATTGCCAACCTTGATCACGATGCTCTCGAACCAAGCATCCCGTTCGCCACTGCAGCAATCGCAGTCGTGATTGTAGCCGTAGAAATTCCAGTAAGCTGCGCAAAAACATGTACAGTTTAGCAAATTGCCCCCTGGGGTAATGGCTAATATTTAGCAGTACATTACAACCGTGAACTTGTGAGCACAATGTATGAAACTTCTAGTACATTGTAAGATTTGTAAATCTGCGCTATTTTTAAGCTGAGAGGCACAGCCCCTCTGAAAAAATCTTACTTAAATCTGGTACAACAAAATAGTTATGATAGTACAAATGAACATAATAGATCTGAAATTGGAAATAATAATCACAAAGAGCACATGATTTGAGTCTATCAACGCGAATTTATAAAAGAAAACAAAATTTTTCATTTTATTACAAACCCAGAGGAGCAGGTGATTAATTTTTTACATATCATGACCAGATTTGCGATTTAGTGAGACTGTATCAGTGAGCCCTCTCTCTTAAAATTACAAAAAATCATAGTGAACGTTTCACAGTATATACGGAACAAATGTGATATTTTTGCTACAGAATTTTCAGCACTCAAGCCCCACTAATAAAGAAAAGTTTGTGCTGACGGAAAATAAATTTTGCAATGTAATTAAATACAGTATTGTATAGGGCAATGTAATTAAATATTGTACAGGGCAATATTTGGAATAAGAAGCAGAAAATATCAAAATATTCACGCTTATTTAAAAGAAAAATAAGTGTAGAACAAAGATGCAAGGGAAAAATATAACTAAACAAAACGACGAAATCCATGGAAAAAAAGACAAGCTCAAGTTGGCGAAGGATTCATATTGATAATTTAAACTCGCCACTTTGATTCTCGTTACAGTAGAAAAATGTTGGTGATTAATATTTGTTTTTGAACAACTTTGATATTCATTTTAAACTTCCTAACTCACCCTACGCCTCAAAACTGCTTAGATTCGTACCGATGTGAAGGTGGTAACCACACACGGCGGCATGCCAGTACGTAGGGATGTTACCGGCGGTCACACTCGGGTAATCCATGTTGCACCTGCGGTCCCAGTTGCCAGCTACTCGAGCGTCATAATACTCTTCCGCAGACTCCGGGAAACAACGGTCACCTGAGCCTTCCTACAGAAAAATCGGTCATTAAATATACCATTGATTTAAAATTAGTGTAATAAAGTATCTAAGTGTCAGCATTAAGCATGTCTTATGGAGCCATTCAGCTCACCAACTGTATGTTAAAACCATGATTTCTTACACTTGAGTTTCAAGTGGCTGTGGGTATAACTATTTGAAGAGTTTAATTTTTATGCAACATCGTTTAAGGTCACATAACTATATTTGATTCTTTGGAAGCTGAATCGAAGTCTTCGACGAATTTAAAGATTAGATTGTAAGTTAGTTCAAAAAGTGGAAAACGAAAGGTTTTTGGGATGAAATCGAGGGAATGACGAATCAATGCAAAAGGTGCATTTCCCACATACAATCCCTCGCGTCTAGACATGGCAAGATTGAAAAAAGTACGAAACAAGAAAAAATAATTGTAGAACAAAGTAACAATTGGTGAAAAAAAATCAGCGAACAAAAAAAAATAAGATTCGGAGCCCAACAGAGCAAAAAAAAGTTATTTCAGCATAAGGAAGTCTATCTAACCTTCAGCTCGGAACCTCGCATCTTCCCCCAAGAGCATTGATTCCCATACAAACCATTAGTTGTTCCTCTGAATCTTAATCACTAAGTTCTCAACGTCATTGTAAATTACAGAGTTCTCAACGTCATTGTACATCACAGAGTTCTCAACGTCATTGTACATCACAGAGTTCTCAACGTCATTGTACATCACAGAGTTCTCAACGTCATTGCACATCACAGAGTTCTCAACGTCATTGAACATCACAGAGTTCTCAACGTCATTGTACATCAAAGAGTTCTCAACGTCACTGTACATCACAGAGTTCTCAACGTCATTGTACATCACAGAGTTCTCAACGTCATTGAACATCAGAGTTCTCAACGTCATTGTACATCACAGAGTTCTCAACGTCACTGTACATCACAGAGTTCTCAACGTCATTGTACATCTCAGAGTTCTCAACGTCGTTGTACATCACTGAGTTCTCAACGTCATTGTACATCTCAGAGTTCTCAACGTCATTGTACATCTCTGAGTTCTCAACGTCATTGTACATCACTGAGTTCTCAGCGTCATTGTACATCTCTGAGTTCTCAACGTCATTGTACATCTGAGTTCTCAACGTCATTGTACATCACTGAGTTCTCAACGTCATTGTACATCTGAGTTCTCAACGTCATTGTACATCTCAGAGTTCTCAACGTCATTGTACATCACTGAGTTCTCAACGTCATTGTACATCTCAGAGTTCTCAACGTCATTGTACATCTCAGAGTTCTCAACGTCATTGTACATCACTGAGTTCTCAACGTCATTGTACATCACTGAGTTCTCAACGTCATTGTACATCTCTGAGTTTTCAACGTCATTGTACATCACTGAGTTCTCAACGTCATTGTACATCTGAGTTCTCAACGTCATTGTACATCTCTGAGTTCTCAACGTCATTGTACATCACTGAGTTCTCAAGTCTCAACGTCATTGTATATCACAGAGCTCTCAAGTCTCAACGTCATTGTATATCACAGAGCTCTCAAGTCTCAACGTCATTGTATATCACAGAGCTCTCAAGTCTCAACGTCATTGTATATCACAGAGCTCTCAAGTCTCAACGTCATTGTACATCACAGAGTTCTCAAGTCTCAACGTCATTGTATATCACAGAGCTCTCAAGTCTCAACGTCATTGTATATCACAGAGTTCTCAAGGTCATACAAAAAAATGTTAGCGCTCACTGAATACTACTGTGAATATTTTTTAACAAGTCTATAGTCTATAATAGTTATGAACTCTTTACGTGTATCTAATCTTCAGCAAACGATCAAACACATCGTACGTCATCACCGTAGAGCTTTCTCAAGATGAAATGTCGAGAGCCGACAAAATTCTATATTCTACTTGACTCTTGCAGGCATAAACCCTGCAACTCTTACCGAACTCATCGACAGTATGATCATTCCCCCTGTCGCACTCTACTCGGAGACAGTTGCGAATAAAAACTAAGTCAGATCGCACAAAAAAAATCTAAATAGCTACACTGCACTCTACACAACGGAGCCCAACACTCACCGTGGAATCGAACCGTAGACGAGGTGCATACTTCGCAGCGTACTCGTCAAACTGCCCCAGTCCTGTAGAGTCCGCCAGCAATTCAGGCCGGGCAAGTGAGAGTTTCAAATGAGATTAATTAAATTTATTTTAATTACGACGGAACGAATGAAGGAGTGTCAGATTGATTTTAATTACGATGACCAAGGCTTGCAATCTCCAATGCAACTTTATCACATATTACCAAAGTTTCCTTCTCGTAATACCAGTACAAAATTTTCGTCTCATTATTTTTCGACGTTGAAGTTTAGAACACCGAAGCTCGATGATCTCTCATGAAAATTGGTTCTAAGCTAGTGCAATAGCTCGATAGTGAAGGGTTAATGTTATTCAATATGATTCAATGCACACAACCGAATTGATATTTTGGGGGCTTTCGCAGATAGCATAAAATGTACAAAAACAAAACCCAAATGTTTTCGATTAGTGAGCTACAAATAAATAAAAAGTTGAAATGAAGCTTCAATCAATTTTGAAATTGACATACCTCATTTAGAATGAAAAACCTTCAGTGTCTATTTTCGGAGCAGCAACTGAATCCTATCATGATGCTCACTGGTAGTTCCAAACACATATCTTCACACAGCACGATTCTACTCATAGGAACTGATGTTAAGCGCTAGAAACAGGATGACCGTCGAGAACATCAATTAACCCATGAAATTTTCGTACGCTTTCTGGATGGAAGTCACCTGTACAGACCACACATCAACAACGATCACTGATTAGTTGCGGCCTGCGAAAATGTTCCAGAACCGTTGATGCTATTTAGTGTGATGCCAAAGCTTCCTGCTTGTACTCACCCGCCGGGGGCATCAGCAACACCAGAGATGCGACGAGCGCTAGATCCGTGACTCGCATCATAGTAACTGCTCAACCCGCAACAGAAGGACACCTTTTTTTAATAACGCACTAATCGAGTGAAACCGCAACTTAAGAATTGTAAAAGTGCGCGGAAAAAGTGCAACACTAAAGAAATATCTTAGAAACTGTAAGCAATTGACCCCACAAGAATGAATTCAGAGAACAAGTTTAAACTTATTAGAAAAACCGACAGAAATTTATTGATTCCTTTTTCTTTGTGTGTACGAGCCTAGCATGGCAAACGAAGTTATGATTTCTCACACATGTTAGAGCTCAATCGTTGCTGACTGTTCTTTGGGAGAAAGGACAAAAAAAATGTGCCAAGACAACTAACACTAACTAGAATTACCAACCTATTCAAGGTGATTCCTCTTTAACGCCGTCTCTCCGAGATTGCTAGAAGCATGTAGGAGCTACCTCTACGATAGCCTTATCAAGAATGTGACGAACACAAGTTGTTCATTCCCACGATAGAAATTGTGATAACTCAACATGCAGTTGTCCCTAGCGCTCTCTCCTACAATCACATCGCTTTGTTCAGTAATACAGAAAAAGAGTTTATTTCCATAAAAGTTGAGATATCAAATTAGATAGAATTAGAATTTGAGATATCAAATATTCGTTTTTTACATAATCCATAACAAAAAGGTCCTTAAATAGTGCTGGAATCAATGTAGGTACTGTGGCAGCTGCCAATTGCACAGAATATCGAGAAAAACAAAAAATATTCCAGACTAATGTATTCCAAGTTTGAAAATTCAAATCCTGCTCACAAAAAAAAGCCGAGGTAATTACTGAAAACGCCTTGGAAATCAGCTACGTAGATGTACAACAGTGATTCCCAAAGTGGGCGCTACCGCCCTCTGGGGGGCGTTGAAACGCCCAAGGGAGGCAGTGAGCCCATCTTGGAAAAATTTTTGTATATAGTAAATTCATCGTTTCGGTAATTTGCTGTAAAATTTTAGCATAATTTACCACTAGAGGGGCGACAAGATCTCAAGGGGGACAGTAGATAAAAAATTTCCTGAGAAGGGGGGCGATGAATAAAAAAATTGGGAACCACCGATTTAGACATAAGCGTTTTGGCGAACGCGAATATACGAAAAAGAGGGTAGGCACATGTCTTACTTGAACTTTTTCTTAATTAACTTTCGTTCTTACCATACTCGATCGTATGCTAGCTACATGCTCTTTCCAAAAAAAATTGCTTTTCTCAATCAAACAAAAGAATGACACAACGAAGGCAGTTAGAACCATACTTCCTAATCCTCTACAATCTTCCTCATGGTGAGGGTGGCCTAGTGGTTGCAAGCGCGCGCTTTCACGAGGTCGTTTGTTCGATTGCATCCAATCCCCTCGTTCGCACTCCATCCGGCTGTCCGAAATGGGTATCGGCTGACCGAGGATAACCGTTATTGCATTCTAGTTCACGTTACAAAGCATTTGAAAATCTAACGTGCAAGATAATATGGCTTAATTGGAATGAAATCTCTGAAAGTTAGCTTTTCATTTCCGTACCGCAGCCATAAACGCTCGCCCGTACTTAGTTCCGTACTATCCAAAGCCCCTTGTGAGTCAGGGTAGCAATACTTCTGTCATCTGATATAAATAGATCGAGGAAAATGCTACCACGAGAAACTAGATTATAAAGTGAAAACAGAAGACTACTTCAAATCGTTGGTTTTCTACAGTGGTAACGAAGCCTCTAAGCATTATTCATTAATGGAATATTACAGATCCCATGGCGTGAAGTTCTCAGACAAGGGGAAATAAATAATCACAAATTAAATTTCGAATAATTTACTGAAAAAATTTCAAGGATACTTTACACATTTCTGCTCTCTCCCAAGATGTTCAGAGAACGCTGCAGAGCTCACCTCAGTTCTCTGGAATTGGAAAAACACCAGGGTAAGGAAAATGAAAACACGCTAAAAAGAATGAACGCATCTCAATAGCGGTCAGTACTAGCATTTGAGCGCATTTAGGAAAAAGGCATGATCAATGCAAAACACTGCACTGCCATTCTGTAGATTAGGGAGAGCGAAACTTTCTCTGCACCATTAAGATTAACGAAACGCCGACATCTAATTGATATTTTGGCATAACATGAACTCCCCCATACCAGAATGTTATGGCAAAAGTCACTCAAGAACAAGGATCTGCACTTCTTCACGCCTGGATAAAGCCATTTCCTGTATAGCCTTGTATCTCAGGATTATGAGACAAGAACTATTTCATGCCACAATATTCAACCAACTTCTGGCAGCACCTATTTTACTGCACACTTCCCTATCACTTACACGTTTTCAACCAAAACACACGCTGCCATATCCTAAATTAGTCAAGCTCAATGTCTGAAATATTTTCTCTTGAAGTAAATCCCATATAATGAATCCTGGGCTAAGAAATTAGTTATTTGTTAGTTTATAAAAAACGCAGA